>SNVD02003050.1:0-17056 GCA_013180625.2 Boswellia sacra | reverse complement strand
GGGGACATACTTTCGGTGGGGGTTGCTCGATGCAGATTTATCGCCCCAAGATTTGAAAAAATGAGATATGCTTTCGGCGAGGTTGGACAAAACCTACACACTTGTCTCCCACGTGAAGCATGGAAAATGGAGATACACTTTCGGCGGGGGTTGACAAAAACCCCCACATTTGTCTCCCACGTGAAGCATAAAAAATAGAGATACACTTTCGGTGGAGGTTGACAAAACCTCCACACTTGTCTCCCACGTGTACTTATGGCATAGGGTAGTCATATGGTTTGTCAAAAAGAAAACTTGAAATTAAAACAAACAAAATCAACAAACAACAACAACACAAAAACAACATTGATAATTAGATCAAACGAAACAAGAGAAAAAAAAAATATTCTACAACAACAACACACATTCAAATATACAAGTAGTTGTGATTGTGGCTCACATCTTCCTCTGGTTTTACGTTCAGTAACGACTGAAACGCCTTCTATGAGTCGGGGATTTGCTTTCCATCCAGTTTTCTTATAAACTGGCAAACAGGGTCGTTTTTAGTCAGATTCCCTAGACTATAACACTGCAATTCATCACGAAAATTGTGTCCATAGATTAAGCAAAAAAAATTTTCCCCCCAACGCTGAACAAGTCCACAAGAATGTGACTCGAGAGTTTAACAAAAACATTATCCAGTGACTCATTATCAAAAACATTCTTTGATAGGTGTCTATTTATGTATCATTTCATATCAATTCATTTATGTTTCTTTGCTATAATCCTTGGTATTTTTATGTTTTTGTGTGGTTTTGATGTTTGTAGGAGTTTTGGAGCAACTTGCACCAAAGTGAAGTAAAACCCTTCATTTTCACCTCTGCTAGTCAACCATCTTCTCGGATTTAATTGTATTGATATACAATGAACCCGATGACATATCATATACCGTTGAAAAGCTCTCGAAGTATATTTTCTGGAGAAATTTACGGTTTATAAATCCATTCAGTGTACCAAAAGTTGTGATCAAAACAGTGTGAGATGTATAGAAATATAATTCCACAAGCACTGTAGCATGTATAATACGGGGCACTGTAGCAAGTACTGTAGCAGAGTATTTAAACACATTTTAGGGTTTTATTTTCATAACTTGAAGAGGGGAGAACGTGGTAGAGGCTGCTGCTCTAGAATTCTTCCATCTCCTGGAGTTCTTGAAGGAGAAAGGAAGCTTGGAAAGAGGAAGAACTACAATCCAAAGAGAATTACATCAAATTTGCTAAGTTTTCCCTTCCCTTTCATTTTCTGGAATGTCTCCATGTTGTATTGTATTTACCACGTTCTTAAACATGTGTAACTGAATCTGATTTGGTTGAGGGTGATTTCAAAGCCCCTGATATGGTTTTTGTAAGTTGATTGTGCAAGAAGTTATTATCCAATTCTCTAATTGATGTTGCTTGTATTTTCCCATGTCTAATGCCTATGTTGCTTGCTGGATTGTATTTGGGTGGCCAACTGAATATAATCTGGATATTGTCTATTGCTAGACTAGAAATCTTGATCCGTAATTGTCTTGAATTTCTAATCCTTAGTAGCAAAATTGTGATCAGAGATTGCAATTGGAGAATACAACCTAAGTTAAATAATTCGAGCTTGTGTGTTTATTGCTTAGATCAACCTGTCTTTCTTTTCATAATGCATCCATTGAATTAAATTTAGAGAGCTGTTCTAGGTTGTTTAATGGATAGAGATTAAGTAAAGAGCCTATTTTATTTAACAACAAAGTAAGGAAAGATTGGGATAACAGAGCTTGTTGTTATCTACGGTTGGTAATTTCAATGGTGTAATTGGATGACAATTATACAATTAATTCGCAAATCCATATCTTGTGGTAGAGAAGGATCCCTTAACCAGGTTTCTCTCATTGATTTTTCAATCTGTTTTAATTTGTATTGTGTTATTCTTTACTTGCATTAATAAATCAAGTTAATCAATCAACAAAACCCCCCTCATTTAGTTTATTGTTTCTTTCGAATAACAAATTCAATTAGAATCAATCCTCGTGGGAACGATATCTTACTCATCACTTTATTACTTGTGCGACTAGTATACTTGCTAGTTTCGAACGCATCAAGTTTTGGCGCCGTTGCCGGGGATTGATTTTCTAATCGATTTGTTATTTTGTTTTCATTGTTGATTCATATTTTCTTTGTTTTCTTTTCTGATTGTTTGTGTTTAGACAACATGGCAGTAAACTTCTATCAATTCAGTAGCGGATTTGAGCCACAAGTACCATGGAGAGTAAATAAGGTAAGCACTCCGAACATTGAACAACAACTTTCTAAGCTAACCTCTCTTGTGGAAAACATGGCTGTAGGAGATATAAAAAAATCTTATGAATGTGGGATATATTCTACAATGGAGCATCCAATCGACATGTATCCAACTTTACAAGAAGAATATATGGAACAAGCCAATGCCATGGGTGGATTTCCAGGACAAACGAGGCAATGGTATGATCCTTTCTCTAGCATTTACAATGCTGGATGGGAAGATCAACATAATTTCAGTTACTGGAATCATCAACCAATCACTCCAAATGTGATACCAAATCGGCCACAAAGTTTCAATCAACCTCGAGTGCAGCAACCATTTCAAATGCAACCACCACCAATGCCACATCCAGCACCGCAACCAGCTTCGAAAAACTCAGGTATGTCTCTCGAAGATATTGTTAATGCACTTGCCACTAACACAATGCAATTCCAGCAGGAAACTGGGGCAAGTATCCAAAACCTGGCAAATCAAATGGACAATTGGCTACTAGCATGAGCAAATTCGAGGGCCAAGACTCAGAAAAATTATCTTCTCAAACGGTGATCAATCCAAGCGAGACTGCTAGTGCGATAACTTTGCAAATTGGAGAGCAATTAGATGTCTTACCGGGAAAATCACAAACTGATGAAGGAGATGACACCACATCCACCATGAACAAAACCTTGACTTCTCAGGTAAATCCTATAACCCCCATTCCTTCATATGTTTCTCCTCCACCTTTTCCTAGTAGATTTGTAAAATCGAAGAAGGAAGAACAAGAACAGAAAATCCTGGAAACTTTCAAAATCGAGGTGAGTATACCACTTTTGGATGCTATCGAACAAGTACCTCGTTATACAAAATGTTTCAAGCAGTTATGCACCAGCAAAAAGAAAGTTAAAAAGAAATGAGAAAGTAAGTGTGGGGGAAGATGTTTCAGCTGATGACAAAGAAAAATTCCTCCAAAGTGCAAAGTTTAGGTACGTTCACCATGCCATGCACATTGCTAAACAACCATGTTTGAAAAAGTTAGTTAGATTTAGAAAGCATCTATTAACATCATACCATATTCTAATTTATGCTTCTTTAAATCTTGGACCTTTTTGCGGAAATTGGTATTACCATTCAAATTGCTGATCGTTTTAATGCATATCGCAAAAGAGTTGTGGAAGATGTGTTTGTGCAGGTGAATCAATTGGTTTTTCCAGCAGACTTCTATGTCCTTAAAATAGAGGATGAGACATCTCCTAATCCAACACGATTCTTTTAGGGAGGCCATTCTCAAAAACTGCTAGAATCAAGATTGATGTTCATTATGGCACTTTGACCATAGAGTTTGATGGCAAGTTGATATGTTTTAATATTTTTGAGAAAATAAGGTACTCTAATGACTTACATTCTATTCTTGCAATTGACATTATTGATTATTTGCCACAACAATGTTTTGAGTTAACTCGCAAGAATGGAGTGGATGTTGCTATTAGTGAACACATAAGGATAGAAAGGTTCAAAGAACCAAGAAAGCTGATACAAGTGTCTAAAGAAGTGGAGGAAAGCTGTTGCACAAGCTTGGATGAGACGATAGTATCACCACAATAGGATGATGTTTCATACATGGAATTGCCTTATTTAAATGAGAAATTCCTTCTGGATGAAAGCCAATACCTTGGAGTTAAGTCACTTCCAGGATCATTTGAATTATGGATTCTTGGGTCGAGATGAATACTTTGCGAGTTACAATGGAAATGGGCCTTGCACGAATGCAAGAAGATAAACTCGTCCGAATACTTACAGATCACAAAATAGCTATTGAGTGGACAATTGTTGAAATCCAAGGCCCATCCATATGCATTGACCGTATCTTGTTAGAAGAGGGATCCAAGCCCATTAGAGAAGCACAACAGAAAGTGGATCCTCCCATGATGGAAACCAACGTCGGGCGAGGGGGGGGGGGGGGGGGGGGGGGGGGGGGGGGGGGAAAAAACGGGGGTTAAACCAAGAGCTTATTGGGAGGAAACCAAAGTGTGAAAAAATAAAAAAAAAGAAGAAAAGAAAAATAAAATGAGGTAAAATGATCAATTTTTGTGTCTCGAGGAGATTCCTTTCGTAGACCATCAAATTGACCAGGTTTTATCTCTCTTTGCCATCTGTCTTATTTGTTTTCATATTTTTTTACTTGTTTTGACTTTTGTTTACTATCGTGTTGTTATCTCTTTTATGTGTCTTTATTTTCATTTCTGCTCTTTTCTTTTCCTTCCTTTTGTTTAATTTGATTATTTCGTACTTCGAATTCATTTGTGCAACAGCTTGAGGAAACATCCAAAGGGGAGCTGAAACCATTGCCCGAAGGTTTGAAAAGTGCATATCTGGGAGAAGAACAAACTCAATCGCATTATCGGTAATATCTCTCCTTTTCTTCTCTTAATGGATGCTGATATCCTTGCGATCGAACCTTCGTAAATATTTCCCTTCACTTCCTCAAAAATACGTGTTTAAAATTTTATAAATACGGATGACTAGACTTGGGGATGATTGACTCCTAAATGTGCCTGCGGATATCGATGGCTTATCGAAGCCAAGGTGAGATGCCGGTGGCGAGCCGGACATTAATATCGCAAAAAACATGCCTGGTCTAGGAAAGAGCTACTACGCCTAAGAGGCGCTAAGGAAAAAGTTTTAAAGATGTTATAAATGTGCTAGATGGAATTGTAAACCGACTTGTCGTTTATTTTAGGTTTGGTGTCTGGAACAGGATAAGTGTCTATTTATATATCATTTTCATATCAATTCGTCCATGTTTCTTGCTATATTCCTTGGTATTTTTATGTTTTTGTGTGGTTTTGATGTTTGTAGGAGTTTTGGAGCAACTTGCACAAAAAATGGAGTAAATCCCTTCATTTTCACCTCTGCTAGTCAGTGATCTTCTCGGATTTAATTGTATTGATATACAATGACCCGATGACATATTATATATCGTTGGAAAGCTCTCAAAGTCTATTTTCTAGAGAAATTTACGGTTTATAAATCCATTCAGTGTACCAAAAGTTGTAATCAAAACAGTGTGAGAGTATAGAAATATAATTCCACAAGCACTGTAGCATGTATAATACGGGGCACTGTAGCAAGTCACTGTAGCAGAGTATTTAAACACATTTTAGGGTTTTATTTTCATAACTTAAAGAGGGGAGAACGTGGTGGAGGCTGCAGCTCTGGAATTCTTTCATCTCCTGGAGTTCTTGAAGGAGAAAGGAAGCTTGGAAAGAGGAAGAACTACAATCCAAAGAGCATTACATCAAATTTGCTAAGTTTTTCCCTTCCCTTTCATTTTCTGGAATGTCTCCATGTTGTATTGTATTTACCACGTTCTTAAACATGTGTAACTGAATCTGAATTGGTTGGGGGTGATTTCAAAGCCCCTGATATGGTTTTTGTAAGTTGATTGTGCAAGAAGTTGTTATCCAATTCTCTAATTGAAGTTGATTGTATTTTCCTATATATAATGCTTATGATTGCTTGCTGGATTGTATTTCAAATGGCCAACTGAATATAATCTGGTTGTTGTCTATTGCTAGACTAGAAATGTTGATCCGTAATTGTCTTGAATTTCTAATCCTTAGTAGCAAAATTGTGATCAGAGATTGCAATTGGAGAATACAAACTAAGTTAAATAATCCGAGCTTGTGTGTTTATTGCTTAGATCAATCTATCTTTCTTATCGTAATGCATCCATTGAATTAAATTTAGAGAGCTTGTCCTAGGTTGTTTAATGGATAGAGCTTAAATAAAGAGCATGTTTTATTTAACAACAAAGTAAGGAAAGATTGGGATAACAGAGCTTGTTGTTATCTACGGTTGATAATTTCAATGGTGTAATTGGATGACAATTCTATGATTAATTCGCAAATCCATATCTTGTGGTAGAGAAGGATCCCTTAACCAGATTTCTCTCATTGATATTTTATTCAAATTAACTTCTGTTTTGTTATTCTTAATTTGCATTCTTATTTCATTTAGTTAATCATTCAACAAAACCCCCCCATTTAGTTAATTGTTGCCGGAAATAACAAATTCAATTAGAATCAATCCTCGTGGGAACGATATCTTACTTATCACTTTATTACTTGTGCGACTAGTATACTTGCTAGTTTCGAACGCATCAAGTTGTTGGCGCCGTTGCCGGGGATTGATTTTCTAATCGATTTGTTATTTTGTTTTCATTGTTGATTCATATTTTCTTTGTTTTTCTTTTCTGATTGTTTGTGTTTAGACAACATGGCAGTAAACTTCTATCCATTCGGTAGTGGATTTGAGCCACAAGTACCATGGAGAGTAAATGAGGTAAGCACTCCGAACATTGAACAACAACTTTCTGAGCTAACCTCTCTTGTGGAAAAAATGGCTGTAGGAGATATACAAAAATCTTATGAATGTGGGATATATTCTACGATGGAGCATCCAATCGACATTTATCCAACTTTACAAGAAGAATATATGGAACAAGCCAATGCCATGGGTGGATTTCCAGGACAAACGAGGCAATGGTATGATCCTTTCTCTGGCACTTACAATGCTGGATGGGAAGATCAACATAATTTCAGTTACTGGAATCATCAACCAATCACTCCAAATGTGATACCAAATCGGGCACAAAGTTTCAATCAACCTAGAGTGCAGCAACCATTTCAAATGCAACCACCACCAATGCCACATCCAGCACCGCAACTAGCTTCGCAAAACTCAGGTATGTCTATCGAAGATATTGTTAATGCACTTGCCACTAACACAATGCAATTCCAGCAGGAAACTGGGGCAAGTATCCAAAACCTGGCAAATCAAATGGGACAATTGGCTACTAGCATGAGCAAATTTGAGGGCCAAGGCTCAGAAAAATATCTTCTCAAATAGTGATCAATTCAAGAGAGAATGCTTGTGTGATAACTTTGCAAAATGGAGAGCAATTAGATGTCCTGCCAAAGAAATCACAAACTGATGAAGAAGATGACACCACTTCCACCATGAACAAGACATCATCCTCTAAGGTAAGTCTTAAAACTGATATTCCTTCATATGTTACTCCTCCAATTTTTCCTAGCAGATTGGCAAAATTGAAGAAGGAGGAACAAGAACAAGAAATCCTGGAAACTTCTCACAAAATCGAGGTAAATATACCACTTCTGGATACTATCGAGCAGGTACCTCGTTATATAAAATGTCTCAAGGAGTTATGCACAACAAGAGAAATTTTAAAAGGGAATGAGAAAGAAGCGCGGGGGAAAAGGTTCAGCGTATTGCAACGAAAAATTCCTCCGAAATGCAAAGATCCAGGTACGTTCACCATTCTAGCACCATTGATATAATACAAAGTCTTGAAAGAGCTAGTTGATTTAGAAGCATTTATTAACATCATGCCATATTCTATTTAGATCTTTAAATCTTGGACCTTGCGGAAAGGATCATTACATGCAACTTACCAAAAATTGTTGTGGAAGATGTACTTGTGCAGGTGAATCAATTGGTTTTCCCAGCAGACTTCTATGTCCTTAAAATAGAGGATGAGACATCTCCTAATCAACACCGATTCTTTTAGGGAGACCATTCTCGAAAACTGCTAGAATCACGATTGATGATCATTATGGCACTTTCACCATGGAGTTTGATGGCAAAGTGATCCGTTTCAGTATTTTTGAGGCAATGAGTGGACTCTAATGACTTGCATTCTGTTTTTGCAGTTGACGTTGTTGATTCTCTGCCACAACAATGTTTTGAGTTAACTCGCAAGAATGGATTGGATATAGCTATTAATGAGCACATAGGGACAGAAAATTCTAAGGAGTCAGACATTTTGATACAAGAGTCCAAAGAAATGGAGGAAGTTGTGACAAGCTTAGATGAGACCATAGCAATAACCACAAATAGGTATGATGTTTCGTACATTCAATTTCCTTTATCTAATGAGAAAACTCTTCCTTCTGTGATGATAGCCCCTACCTTGGAGCTTAAGCTTCTTCCAGATCATTTGAGGTATGGATTCTTGAGTGAGAATGATCCTTTGCCAATTATAATAGAAATGGGCCTTGCACGAATACAAGAAGAGAAACTCGTCCGAATACGCACAGACCACAAAACAGCTATTGGGTGGACGATTGCTAACATCCAAGCCCAGCCATATGCATGCACCAATTCTTGTTGGAAGAGGGATCCAAGCCCATTAGAGAAGCACAACAGAAATTGGATCCTCCCATGATGGAACCAACGTCAGGCTGAGGACGTTAAACCAAGCGCTTATTGGGAGACAACCCAATGTTTTTGAAAAATAAAAAAAAAGAAGAAAAGAAAAATAAAATGAGGTAATAATGATCGATTTTTGTGTCTCAAGGAGATTCCTTTCGTAGGCCATCAAATTGATCAGGTTTTATATCTCTTTGCCATCTGTCTCATTTGTTTTTATATTTTTTACTTGTTTTTGACTTTTGTTTACTATTGTGTTGTTATCTCTTTTATGTGTCTTTAGTTTCGTTTTTGCTCTTTTCTTTTCCTTTCTTTTGTTTAATTTGATTACTTTGTGCTTTGAGCTCATTTGTGCAGCAGCTTGTGGAAACATCCAAATGGAAGTTGAAGTCATTCGCCAAAGGTTTGAAACGTGCATATCTTGGAGAAAAACAAACCCGATCGCATTATCGGTAATATCTCGTCTTTTCTCCTCTTCAATGGATGCCAATATCTTTCTGTCGAACCTTTGTAAATATTTCCCTTCACTTCCTCAAAATGCTGTGTTTAAAATTTATAAATTACGGATGACTAGACTTTGGGCATTGATGCTCCTAAATGTGCCTGCTGATATCCGATGGCTTATCGAAGCCAAGGTGAGATTGTCCGGTGAGCCGGACATTAATCTCGCAAAAGACATGCCTGGTCTAGGAAAAAGCTACTACGCCAAGAGGCGAAGAGCGAAAAGGTTACAAGTATGTTATAAATGTGCTAGATGGAATTGTAACCAGACTGTCGTTCATTAGGTTTTGCGTCCAGGAATAGAGAAGATAAACTTTCATTTATTAAGAATGGTTTGAGTAATGAGTCGCTGGATAATGATTTGTAAACTCTCGAGTCACATTCTTGTGGACTTGTTCAGCGTGAATTGCTTAATCTATGGACACAATTTCGTGATGACTTGCAGTGTTATAGTCTAGGGAATCTGACTAAAAACGACCCTGTTTGCCAGTTTATAAGAAAACTGGATGGGAAGCAAATCCCCGACTCATAGAAGACGTTTCAGACGTTACTGGACGTAAAACCAGAGGAAGATGTGAGCCACAATCACAACTACTTGTATATTTGAATGTGTGTGGTTGTTGTAGAATTTTTTTTCTTGTTTCGTTTGATCTGATTATCAATGTTGTTTTTGTGTTGTTGTTGTTTGTTGATTTTGTTTGTTTTAATTTCAAGTTTTCTTTTTGACAAACCACATGACTACCCTATGGCATAAGTACACGTGGGAGACAAGTGTGGAGGTTTTGTCAACCTCCACCGAAAGTGTATCTCTATTTTTATGCTTCACGTGGAAGACAAGTGTGGGGGTTTTGTCAACCCCCGCCGAAAGTGTATCTCCATTTTCCATGCTTCACGTGGGAGACAAGTGTGTAGGTTTTTGTCAAACCTCGCCGAAAGCATATCTCATTTTTTCAAATCTTGGGGCGATAAATCTGCATCGAGCAACCCGCACCGAAAGTATGTCCCCATGTGTCAAAATTTGAGAGTTTTATTGGGGCTGTTATATACATTCTGTGAGATGTATTTTATATTGTCATCCATTAGACCTGTTTGCAATGAAAAGATAATAATCTAACGTGCTAACAAGATTAGAAGCACTGTAGAAATGGAGAAAACACCAATTCGGCGAATTCCCGTATTTTTTCTTCTTTACTCCCCCCCAGCAAATATATGCGTATTTTTACGGATAGCAATTGGTAAAGATGGAGAGTTTACCATAGCAGCTCTTGATCTTGGTAGGACATTAGCTACGAGGGGTATTAATTTGATTTATGGAGGGGGTAGTCTTAGGTTAATGGGGTGTGTGCCAACAGCTGCATCCCTGGGAGGGAGCAAAGTTCTCGGCATTATCCCTAAACCATTAGCTGTACGAGATATCGTAGGCCACACAATCGGGGAAGAGTTACAGGTCTCTAGTATGCATGAGCGTATTGCACATATGGTTGTTAAGTCCGATGCATTTAGAGCTGTGCCTGGTGGTTATGGTACATTAGAGGAGATATTTCAAATCACCTCTTGGGCACAGCTAAACATCCATCGGAAAACCCTTGGGTGGGATTTCTCGTTAAATGTTAAGATTGTTTGTTTGATTGTGTTTGTTGTCCTTCTTGTATCAAGCTGTTAGAATAAAAATTTCATCTCACCGTCAGCATAAGGCAAATGCTGGTACAGCTTAACTGCTAGGAGAGTTAATTGACAAACTTACAAGAATTCGTTCTATACACATCTGATCCAACAATGGCTCGGATAAATTGGTTTGGAGAAGGCAACAAAAGGCGTCAACTGGATTTAAACCTCCATCTGTAATCCCTATTTGCTGGTTTGCTTCGTTTTTGTTTGCTTTCTTTTTAGTGTGTTTATTTGAGATTTTTCATGTCGTTTCTTTTGAGCTTTTTCAGGTTATTTCTTTCGTCCCAGGTAATATTTTCTAATCTCGGTTTTTAGAGTGTGGCTTAAAAAGTTCAAGTTCTCTTGAAACTCATTCTGGATCTCTTCAATCCATAATGGCTGAATAACGAGGCTAACTTCTAAACTTTGTAGACCCATTCTAACTAACTTGTTTTTGTTTGCTGACTTGTTGAACTTTTTTATTTTATGAGTGAGTTTAGTTTTGCGTAATTTAGAGTTTGTTATGTGTTTTTATTTTTATCAGTTTTGATTTAAAAAAAATTGTGGAAAAACCTGAGAATGGCAGAATATGGGGTTTCCTTAACCCTTGAAACGCATTCTCTCTAAATAAATCTGTAGTTTGTTTATTTCATGTTATTTGAAGTGTCTTGTTTCTTGTTTTGTTCTTTCATAATAAAGGTATATAGGCTGGAAACCTTAAGTCTGCGGGCTACTGGTCCTAAGGATTGTTGAAATATACAATCTCGACTCAGGTGTAACAATGCCATGTACCTCTTCTCTTGCCTTTTATGGGCCAATGATAAGGCAATGATTGAATTAAGAATAACTCTTGGAAAATGATAAATGATGCATGGATCTGTGTGCTTGAAATGTTTATTGGTTTCGCTTTGCTTTTGATTCCTTGCGCAACATTGAGCACTGAGCTATTATCACTGAGTTATTTGTTCACTTAGAGAAAGTTTATGTAATTTAAATGTTTCTTCAGATTTAAATGAATTCTAGAACTTGTTTGATGGTCACTCGAGGCGAAATCCTAGACTGTGCAACATTAGGGAAATGATTTTGGCCATCTTTGGACCGTTTGAGCCTTAATACCAACCTTGACTGAAATTAATCCCTAGTTACCCCTTTAAGCCTTTGTAAGCCTTTTTCTTTGTTAACTCACTAAAAGATTTCCTAACCTCAAATGAATTTATTCCAAACAGTTTATCCCTTACCTATAAGCATGTAGATCGTTCACAAGTAAATTTTGAGCTATGTTCTGGTTTTGGGAAGTTAGAGGAGGTTGGGATGTGTCATGAGCAATCAAGTGAGTTCTATTGTGTTTTAAAAAAAAAATAGAAAAATAGAAAAAAAAACCAATCTGTACTGATAAGTATCTATTTATGTATCATTTTCATATCAATTCGTCCATGTTTCTTTGCTATATTCCTTGGTATATTTCTGTTTTTGTGTGGTTTTGATGTTTGTAGGAGTTTTGGAGCAACTTGCACAAAAAATGGAGTAAAACCCTTCATTTTCACCTCTGCTAGTCAACCATCTTCTCGGATTTAATTGTATTGATATACAATGAACCCGATGACATATTATATACCGTTGGAAAGCTCCCGAAGTCTATTTTCTGGAGAAATTTACGGTTTATAAATCCATTCAGTGTACCAAAAGTTGTAATCAAAACAGTGTGAGAAGTATAGAAATGTAATTCCACAAATCACTATAGCATGTATAATACGGGACACTATAGCAAGTTACTGTAGCAGAGTATGTAAACACATTTTAGGGTTTTATTTTCATAACTTGAAGAGGGGAGAACGTGGTGGAGGCTGCAGCTCTGGAATTCTTTCATCTCCTGGAGTTCTTGAAGGAGAAAGGAAGCTTGGAAAGAGGAAGAACTACAATCCAAAGAGAATTACATCAAATTTGCTAAGTTTTTCCCTTCCCTTTCTTTTTCTGGAATGTCTCCATGTTGTATTGTATTTACCACGTTCTTAAACATGTGTAACTGAATCTGAATTGGTTGAGGGTGATTTCAAAGCCCCTGATATGTTTTTTGTAAGTTGTTTGTGTAAGGAATTGTTATCCAATTCTCTAATTGAAGTTGCTTGTATTCTCCCATATTTAATGCTTATGATTGCTTGCTGATTGTATTTGAGTGGCCAACTGACTATAATCTGGTTGTGATTTATTGCTAGACTAGAAATCTTGATCCGTAATTGTCTTGAATTTATAATCATTAGTAGCAAAATTGTGATCAGAGATTACAATTGGAGAATATAACCTAAGTTAAATAATCCGAGCTTGTGTGTTTATTGCTTAGATCAACCTATCTTTCTTATCATAATGCATCCATTGAATTAAACTCAGAGAGATTGTTATAGGTTGTTTAATGGATAGAGATTAAATAAAGAGCTTGTTTTATTTAACAACAAAGTAAGAAAAGATTGGGGTAATCGAGCTTGTTATTATCTACGGTTGATAACTTCAATGCTGTAATTAGATGACAATTCTACAATTAATTCGCCAATCCATATCTTGTGGTAGAGAAGGATCCCTTAACCAGCTTTCTCCCATTGATTTTTCATTCAAATTTACTTTCTGTTTTGTTATTCTTTACTTGCATTCTTATTTCATTTAGTAAAAGCATTCAACAAAAATCCCCCCTGTTTAGTTTATTGTTGCTGGAAATAACAAATTCAATTAGAATCAATCATCGTGGGAACGATATCTACTTATCACTTTATTACTTGTGCGACTAGTATACTTGCTAGTTTCGAACGCATCAAGTTTTTGGCGCCGTGGGCGGGGATTGATTTTCTAATCGATTTGTTATTTTGTTTTCATTGTTGATTCATATTTTCTTTGGTTTTCTTTTCTGATTGTTTGTGTTTAGACAACATGGCAGTAAACTTCTATCAATTCAGTAGCGGATTTGAGCCACAAGTACCATGGAGAGTAAATGAGGTAAGCACTCCGAACATTGAACAACAACTTTTGAGCTAACCTCTCTTGTGGAAAACATGGCTGTAGGAGATATGCAAAAATCTTATGAATGTGGGATATATTCTACGATGGAGCATCCAATCGACATGTATCCAACTTTACAAGAAGAATATACGGAACAAGCCAATGCCATGGGTGGATTTCCAGGACAAACGAGGCAATGGTATGATCCTTTCTCTAGCACTAACAATGATGGATGGGAAGATCAACATAATTTCAGTTACTGGAATCATCAACCAATCACTCCAAATGTGATCCCAAATCGGCAACAAAGTTTCAATCAACCTAGAGTGCAGCAACCATTTCAAATGCAACCACCACCATTGCCACATCCAGCACCGCAACCAGCTTCGCAAAACTCAGGTATGTCTCTCGAAGATATTGTTAATGCACTTGCCACTAACACAATGCAATTCCAGCAGGAAACTGGGGGAAGTATCCAAAACCTGGAAAATCAAATGAGAAAATTGGCTACTAGCATGAGTAAATTTGAGGGCCAAGACTCAGAAAAATTATCTTCTCAAACGGTGATCAATCCAAGAGAGACTGTTAGTGCGATAACTTCGCGAGGTGGAGAGCAATTAGATATCTTGCCAAGGAAATCACAAACTGATGAAGGAGATGACGCCACTTCCACCATGAACAAAACATTGACTTCTCAGGTAAATCCTATAACCCCCATTCCTTCATATGTTTCTCCTCCACCTTTTCCTAGTACATTTGTAAAATCGAAGGAGGAGGAATAAGAACAGAAAATCCTGGAAAATTTTCGCAAAATCGAGGTGAGTATGCCACTTTTGGATGCTATCGAACAAGTACCTCGTTATACAAAATGTTTCAAGGAGTTATGCACCAGCAAAAGAAAGTTAAAAAGAAATGAGAAAGTAAGTGTGGGGGAAGATGTTTCAGCTGTATTGCAAAGAAAAATTCCTTCAATAGTGCAAGATCCATGGTACGTTCACCATGCATGGCACACATTGCTAAAACCAGAGTTTGAAAGAGTTATGTTAGTAGATTTAGACAGCATCTATAATCATCATCGCCATTTCTATTTATGCTTCTTTAAATCTTGGACCTTTTCGCGGAAATTGGTATACTCATTCAAATTATTCTGGATCGTTTAATGCATATACCAAAAGAGTGTGGAAGATGTGCTTGTGCAGGTGAATCAATTGGTTTTCCCAGCAGACTCTTATGTTCTTGAAATAGAGGATGAGACATCTCCTAATCCAACACCGATCCTTATAGGGAGACCATTCTCGGAAACTGCTAGAACCAAGATTGATGGTGCGTGATGACAGCTCTCATCATAGAGTTTGATGGCAAGGTGATATGTTTCAATATTTTTGAGGCAATAAGGTACTCTAGTGACTTACATTCTGTTTTTGCAGTTGACATTGTTGATTCTTTGCCACAACAATGGTTTGAGTTAACTCGCAAGAATGGATTGGATATAGCTATTAATGAGCACATAGGGACAGAAAATTCTAAGGAGTCAGAATTTTTGATACAAGTGTCCAAAGAAATGGAGAAAGTTGTGGCAAGCTTAGATGAGACCATAGCTATAACCATAAATAGGTATGATGTTTTATGCATTCAATTTCCTTTATCTAATGAGAAAATTCTTCCTTCTGTGATGACAGCCTCTGCCTTGGAGCTTAAGTCACTTCCAGATCATTTGAATCATGGATTCTTGGGTGAGAATGATTACTTTGCGAGTTACAATGGAAATGGGCCTTGCACAAATACAAGAAGAGAAACTCGTCCGAATACTTATAGAGCACAAAATAGCTATTGGGTGGACGATTGCTAACATTCAAGGCCCAGCCATATGCATGCACCAATTCTTGTTGGAAGAAGGATCCAAGCCCACTAGAGAAGCAAAGCAGAGATTGGACCCTCCCATGATGAAACCAATGTCGGGCTGAGGACGTTAAACCAAGCGCTTATTGGGAGGCAACCCAATGTTTTTGAAAAATAAAAAAAAAAAGAAGAAAAGAAAAATAAAATAAGGTAATAATGATCGATTTTTATGTCTCGAGGAGATTCCTTTCGTAGGCATCAAATTGATCAGGTTTTATCTCTCTTTGCCATCTGTCTTATTTGTTTTTATATTTCTTTTACTTATTTTTGACTTTTGTTTGCTATTGTGTTGTTATCTCTTTTATGTGTCTTTAGTTTCGTTTCTGCTCTTTCTTTTCCTTTCTTTTGTTCAATTTGATTACTCTGTGCTTTGAGCTCATTTGTGACAGGCAGTCTGTGGAAACATCCAACGGAAGTGAAGTCATCAGTTCGCCAAAGTTTGAACGTGCAATCTTCGAGAAAACAAACTCGATTCGCATTATCGGTAAATCCTCTTCTTTTCCCTCTTCAATGGGATGCCGATATTTTTTGTCGATACCTTCGTAATATTTCCTTCACTACCTCAAAATGCATTTTTGTGTTTTGTTTAAAATTTATAAAGTACGGATGACTAGACTTTGGGCGTTGATGCTCCTAAATGTGCCTGCGGATATCCGATGGCTTATCGAAGCCAAGGTGAGATTGTCCGGTGAGCCGGACATAAATCTCGCAAAATACATGCCTGGTCTAGGAAAGAGCTACTACGCCAAGAGGCGAAGAGCGAAAAGGTTACAAGTATGTTATAAATGTGCTAGATGGAATGTAACCAGACTTGTCGTTCATTAGGTTTTGCGTCCAGGAATAGAGAAGATAAACTTTCATTTATTAAGAATGGTTTTAGTAATGATTCGCTGGATAATGTTTTGTTAACTCTCGAGTCACATTCTTGTGGACTTGTTCAGCGTGAATTGCTTAATGTATGGACACAATTTCGTGATGAATTGCAGTGTTATAGTCTAGGGAATCTGACTAAAAACGACCCTGTTTGCCAGTTTATAAGAAAACTGGATGGGAAGCAAATCCCCGACTCATAGAAGGCGTTTCAGCCGTTACTGGACGTAAAACCAGAGGAATATGTGAGCCACAATCACAACTACTTGTATATTTGAATGTGTGTTGTTGTTGTCGAATTTTATTTCTTTCTTGTTTCGTTTGATCTGATTATCAATGTTGTTTTTGTGGTGTTGTTGTTTGTTGATTTTGATTGTTTTAATTTCATGTCTTCTTTTTGACAAACCATATGACTACCCTATGGCATAAGTACACGTGGGAGACAAGTGTGGAGGTTTTGTTAACCTCCACCGAAAGTATATCTCTATTTTTATGCTTCACGTGGGAGACAAGTGTGGGGGTTTTGTCAACCCCCGCCGAAAGTGTATCTCCATTTTCCATGCTTCACGTGGGAGACAAGTGTGTAGGTTTTGTCAAACCTCGCCGAAAGCATATCTTATTTTTTCAAATTTTG
>SNVD02003047.1:0-17073 GCA_013180625.2 Boswellia sacra | reverse complement strand
ACGCACACACCACCTGTTGCGCTCAGTTTGACCTGCAACAGGCGAGCGCCACAACCTACACGGCGCGCCTGGAGATCACCGACATCAGCGTGGAGCTGGCGGGCGTGTACACGATCAGCGGCAGGAACAAGCTGGGCGAGTCGAGCGCCAAGATCAACTTGAACTTTGACAGCGACGAGAAGCGAAAGCAGTCGGTGGACTCGAACGCGGGCGACGGCTGCAGGCCCTCGTTCCTGGATAGGCCCGTCATCAAGCAGTCAAATGATTTCAAGCAGGTGCAATTCGATTGCAAGCTGCTCGCTGATCCAAAACCAACAATACAATGGTTACACAAGGGCGAGCCGCTGAACGAGATGTCTGCGAACATGCAGACAATGTTAATAGCTGTACAGAGCACAGGCAGAGGGACAAGCGGATCATCATCATCATCATCATCATCATCAGCAGCAGCGGCAGCAGCGGCATCATCGGCCTCACCACTGGCGGGCAAACAGTGGCTGGCGACGCTGGTGTTGAGCGGCGTGGAAATGGAGCGCACGGGCGACTACAAGTGTGTGGCGACGAACAAGCATGGGTCAAATACTGCCACCATCAACTTGAACTTTGTTCAAAACACACCCAAGACGACGACCGAGGGCCGGGGGCCGAAATTTCCAAGGAAGCCGGTCATCAAGCAGAACGGGCCTGTGCTCACCATCGAGTGCGTGGTGGAGTCACGGCCCAAGCCAACGATCACCTGGTTCCACGACCACGAGACGATCATTCGCGGGGACTCGCGCCACTCGCACTGCAGCTGGTATGTGAAGGGTCCAATAACCAGCGAGAGCGAGCTCAGGGCCCTGGGCGTGCTCGACGCCGACGACGCCTTCCCTCCGACCGCGGCGCCCCTGGGCCGCACCTCATTCTCGTCCACGGCCTCGTCGCGCAGGCCCTCGCTGGCCGACCGGCGCGACGTCTACCTGGTCACGCTGGAGATCATGCGACCGAAGGAGCGCGACGGCGGCACCTACAGGTGCAGCGCGATGAACGAGATGGGCGAGTCTAGCGCCAACATAGCGCTCAACTTCCAGTCGGCGGCGCTGCAGAAGGAGAGGAAAGAGGGGCAGCAGGAGGAAGAGGGTGACGTCATCATGGAGGAGGCCCTTGAGGCGAACAAGGAGAACGCGCGCTCTGTCGGCCAGCGGCGGCGCTCGTCGGCGGCCAGCCAGTCAGCTGATCAGCAGCAGCAGCAGCAGCAACAACAACAACAACAACAACAACAACAACAATCACTCAGCACTCGGCGCACATCTTCCATTAAAGAGGCCCAACAACAACAACAACAACAACTTCAGCAGCAACAGCTGGAGCAGAGTCGCCGCGACTCGGCCGCCTCGACGCGCACAGACTCGCGGCGCACGTCGGCCGCCTCGACTGTGGGGCAGCCGATGGAGGTGGAGAGCGGCAACATGGACGCCAACGCCAACACCAACGCCAATGACAGCAACAATTCTAATCGGATTAGTGCCAGTGATAAAGATATGGAGGGCGCGCGACAACAGCAGGCGCTCGACCAACTCCCACCAGCCAAGCGCACGTCGTCGACGAGCAGCACGAAGCGCACAATCTCGGTGAAGAAGAAGCGGCCCTCGCTGCTCGCGCCCGAGGGAGCGGTCGAGGGGGCCGCGCCGGCCGGCGAGTCGCAGGCGCCCGAGTCGGGCGCGCCCACGAAGCGGCTCGTGAAGAAGCGGGTGAGTGTGAAGCGCGACGGCGGCCCGCCCACGCTGCGAGACATTGCCGAGGACAAAGAGTCGCCGTCGACGGCGGCGGCGGCGGACTCGCGCCGAGACTCGGTCGCCAGTGTCGCCTCTAGCGTGGCCTCGTCGAGGAGCGCAGCCAAGAGCACACGCAATCGCATCCCCTCGGTGGCCATCGAGGCGCCCACATTGCTCGTCGACGGTCAGCAGCAACAGCAGCAGCAGCAGCAGCACCACCTCAAGTCGGACGACGGCATCTCCACGGGCGGCGACATCAGAGGCTCGACGGGCGGCGGTCAGCCGAGCCAAAACTTGTCGGCGATCGGGCCGCGATTGAGCGTGAGCGACACCTCCAAATCGGAGGCCGAGCAGCGAGACAGTCAGCAGCAGCACCACCACCACCAACAACAACAGCAACACCACCAAGAGAAGCGACGCGGCACCTACGATGGCCTGAGGGGCGACTCGCTCGAGACGCCGGACGTGGACGAGGACCCCGAGGCCGAGGAGGCGCGCCGACGCTATTTGGCGGCCCGCGGCGGCGCGGGCAACTTCCGCGAGTCATTGTCACCGAACTCGGCGAACAAGCAGCAAAATCTACTACTCAATCCAAGCGGCAAGCGCGACAGCTCGCCCAGTCCAACAGGCGCTCGGCCGGGCTCGGCCGAGGGGGGCGGGCCGCCCAGTCCCGGGAGGCGTGGCAGCATCCTTCTAGTGCCCGAGGGCAGTGACTCGCGCAGGCCCTCGATCATCGTTGCGGACGACAACAAGTTGAGGCCGGGCGAGATCGCCGACAGGAGACGTCGCTCGTCCATTGACATCCGGCGGGCCAGCGCCATGGGCATCGAGCGCGCGGACAAGCCGTCGACGCCGCTGAAGGCGTGCGGCAAGAAGCCGCTCATTCTCGACTTCCAGGACAACATCTCGGGCACAGAGAACCAGACCAGCTACCTGACCTTCGGCCTCGAGGGCGACCCCGTGCCCACGTTGCGCTTCTTCAAGGGCGATTCGGAAATCTACGAGGGCGGCCGCTACAGTGTGGTGACCGACGGCGACACCAACACGGTGCACTTCTGCATCCGGAAGTCGAAGCCGATGGACGAGGCCAAGTACAAGGTGATCGCCACCAACGAGCACGGCGAGGACTCGGCCTCCATGCAGCTGTTCGTCTCGGACGAGTCCGGGATGGACTTCAGGGCCATGTTGAAGCATCGCCAGTACCAAAAGTGGCGCAAGGACCAGGACGACCCCAATTGGGGCAACTTGAAGTCGGTGGAAGAGGAGCGGCTGGCGCAGATCAAGGAGCCCAAGCGGCCGGACAACTTTATAAAGCCATTGCAGAACCAGAAGGCGAAACAGGGCCGCGACCAGAAGGTTCGCTTCGAGTGTGTGTTCTCCAAGTCGGGCGTGAAGGCCAAATGGTTCCGCAACAACAAGGAGATATTTCCAAACAAAAAATTCCACACCGACTCGCGGGGCGACCTGCACGTGCTCGAAATAGACGCGCCCTACGTGGAGGACGGGGGCCGGTTCACCTGCCAGTGTCTCGACACCAAGTGCTCGGCCATGCTCGAGGTGGAGGAGCCCGACCCGGTGTACAAGTTCACCAAGATCCTCGCCAAGGGCTACGGCCAGCACCTGAACCGCGAGCTCGTGCTCGAGGTCACCTGCAACAGCTTCAAGGCCCAGGTGAACTGGTACAAGGACGACCCCAAGTGCGTCCGCGACCCCTTGGCGCCGGGCGACAAGTTTGGCTTCGAGCACGACAAGTTCGGCAAGAAGGTGTTGCGCGTGCGCGACTGCCAATTCGAGGACAGCGGCCAGTACACGTGCAAGATCATGAACACTCCAAAGGACGACGAGACCACCAGCACCCAGGTGCAGATCACCGAGAAGAAGTTCCAAATCATGAAGCCGCTCTACTCGCAGCGCGCCACCGAGGACGACAAGATCGTGCTCGAGTGCGAGGTGGACGAGTACGACGCGCCCGTGAAATGGTTCAGGAAGGACCGCGAGACGGGCAAGTGGAAGGAGCTGAAGCCGGAGCAACTGAAGCACAAGGAGATTGTGGTGGAGGGCAAGAAGCGGCGCTTGATCATCAAGAAGGCCAAGTGCAACGACGAGGGCGAGTACAAGTGCTGCACGAACGCCGACGAGACCGCCTGCGAGCTGTTCGTGGAGCCGAGCAACAAGTGGCGCAAGAAGCTGACTGACGTGACCATCGTCGAGGACGAGCCGCTTATGCTCGAGGTGGAGCTGATGGAGAGGAAGCCGGGCGTGGCGCTGGTCTGGTACAGGCGGGGCAAGGAGGTCGGTCACCAGGGGGGCGCCATGCAGACGACGGCCGACGAGCGAGTCGTGTTCAAGGTGGCCGACGAGCGCCAGCAGCTCCACATCGAGCACGCCAAGGCGTCCGATGCGGGCGACTGGAGCGTCATGTTCAACAAGATGAAGTGTTCCTGCAAGGTGACCGTGTTGCCCGCCGAGAAGGCGCCCACCATGCGCTTCCCCACGCAGGCGATCGCCGCCGAGGTGGGCAAGCCGCAGACCATCGAGATTCCCTACAGTGTGGCGGGCACCAAGCAGTCGGCGGTGGGCGCCAAGGTGTTGTGCAACGGACAGCCAGTGCCGAGCAATAAGATCGAGCTGGTGGTGAAGGACGACAAGATTGTGATGAAGCTGAAGGATCCGCAGCGAGCCGACTCGAACGACAACTACGAGTTTGTGCTCGAGAACGCCAAGGGCAAGCAGACGCAAAAGTTCAAGCTCGACGTGCAGGGCCCGCCGGGCACGCCCGAGGGGCCGCTCAAGATAAGCGACGTGTTCAAGGACAAGTGTAAGCTCCAGTGGGAGCGGCCGCTCGACGACGGCGGCAGTCCCATTGCGCACTATGTGGTGGAGCGCCAGGAGGTGGGCTCGGGCCGCACCACCTGGACCGAGTGCGGGATCACCTCCACCTGCGAGCTGGACGTGAACGACTTGTCGCCCAAAAAGGAGTACAAGTTCCGCGTGCGGGCCGTCAACAAGAAGGGCAAGTCGGAGCCGCTGGTGGCGGCCAAGAGCATCGTGGCCAAGGACCCCTATGACCCGCCCTCGGAGCCGGAGAACCTGACGGTGGTGAACTGGGACAAGGACTTTGTTGATCTCGAGTGGGAGGCGCCCCTGAAGGACGGCGGCATCCCTGTGGAGAAGTACATCATCGAGGCGAAGGGCAAGTTCGGCCAGGACTGGACGCCCATCAAGGAGGTGGCCGCGGGGGCGGGCTGTAAGGCGCACGTCACCGAGACCCTCAAGGAGGGCCAGCAGTTGCAGTTCCGCGTGCGCGCCGCCAACAAGATGGGCGTGGGCGAGCCCAGCAAGGCCACCAAGCCGGTGGCCATCAAGGCGCGCTTCGTGCGGCCCTACATAGCGGGCGACGGGCTCAAGAACATTGTGGTGAAGAAGGGTCGCCCGATCAGGTACGAGATCAACTTCAATGGCGAGCCGCCGCCCGAGATCACCTGGATAGCGAACGATCAGGAGTTGCGCTGCATCACGGACAAGTGCGAGATTGAGAAGGCCGAGAAGAAGACCACCCTGCTGGTGACCAACACCACGCGCGCCGACTCGGGCAGGTACAAGCTGATCCTGAAGAACACCTCGGGCCAG
Source organism: Boswellia sacra (assembly GCA_013180625.2). NCBI lineage: Eukaryota > Viridiplantae > Streptophyta > Magnoliopsida > Sapindales > Burseraceae > Boswellia > Boswellia sacra. Next base: position 11,689 of record SNVD02003047.1, on the reverse strand, counting down.
TGCGTGAGCGAGGCCGACGTGGTGGTGCTCGACCGGCCCAGTCCGCCCGAGGGGCCGCTGGTGATGGAGGAGATCAAGTCCGACCAGGTGACCATCAAGTGGCGCAAGCCCAAGGACACGGGCGGCCAGGACATCGAGGGCTATGTGGTGGAGAAGATGAACTTGGAGACGGGCCGCTGGGTGCCGGCGGGCGAGTGCGGGCCCAATGCGGAGATGTTCACGGTGAAGGGACTGATGAAGGGCAAGAAGTACAAGTTTCGGGTGCGCGCCAAGAACAAGGAGGGCGAGTCGGAGGCCCTGGAGACCAAGAACACGCTCGATGTGGGCGAGGAGCCCACCGTGCAGAAGTGTCCCAGCAAGGTGACTGTAGGTCAGGGCGAGACAGCCAAGGTGAAAATCCACTTCCAGGGCGACCCCACGGAGATTCGCATCACCAACATGGACACGGGCGCCACCATTGGCGAGGGCGGCGCCGACGGCTCTGCCAACTACGACCAGCCCAAGTACACGGTGTTCGACGACTACCTGGTGGTCACCATACCGAACGCGCACAAGTCCAAGGATGCGGGCAAGTACAAGGTGGAGCTGAAGAACAAGATCGGCACAGGCGAGGCCCAGTTCGACTTGGACGTCACTGGGCCGCCGGGCGCGCCCCAGGGGCCGCTCGAGATCGGCGAGGTGACCGAGAACTCGGTCAATCTGTCGTGGCGGCCGCCCGCCGACGACGGCGGCAACAAGGTCACGCACTACATTGTGGAGCGGCGCGACATAAGCCAGGGCGAGGACGCCTGGATCGAGGTGACGGCCGCCTGCAAGGACACCAACTTCAATGTCACCGGTCTCACCAAGGACAACGCCTACGAGTTCCGCGTGATGGCAGTGAACGACGACGGCCAGAGTAAGCCGCTCACCAGCGAGACCTCGGTGGTGGCCAAGCTGCCCTACGACCCGCCCTCGGCGCCGGGCAAACCCGAGGCGGTGCCCATCAGCGAGGACTCGGTGCAGCTCGAGTGGGAGCGGCCCCAGTCGGACGGCGGCTCGCGCATCACCGGCTACTTGATCGAGAAGCGCGAGGTGGGCAGCGACACCTGGCAAAAGGTGAACCCCCTGACGCCCTGTCTGAACAACGAGTTCGTGGTGAAGAATCTCATCGAGGACCGGAAGTACGAGTTCCGGGTGATAGCGCAGAATGCGGCCGGCAACTCGGAGCCGTCCGAGTGTTCGGCGCAGACGCTCGTCAAGGACCCGAACGCCACGGACGTGCCCAAGTTTGTGAAGCCGCTCAAGAAGACAGTGGCCGTGGAGAACGGCTCGTTCGAGCTTGAGTGCGTGGTCCAGGGCCACCCGCCGCCCACGGTGGTGTGGTCGAAGGGCAGCAAGGACTTGCGCGACGGCGGCAACGGCGGCAACGGCAAGTACTGCATGACCCAGGAGTCGGGGCCCGATGGCACCACCATCTTCAAGCTGCTGGTGACGCGCGCCTCCGCCGACGATGCCGACGAGTACTCCATCAAGGCCACCAACAAGGCGGGCTCGCGCACCAGCCGCTGCGACGTAGCCGTGCAGACGAAGCCCAAGATCTCGGTGCCCGCTCGGCTCCAGGGCGAGGCGCCCATCGCCTTCGACCGGGGCGAAAGTATCCAGCTGAAGATCCCCTTCACGGGCAACCCGCCGCCCACTGTCCACTGGTTCAAGGGCGACGAGGAGATCGAGCCGGGCGCCCAGTTTGACATCGACACCGACGAGCGCCACACGACGCTCACCATCAGGGACGCGACGCGCGAGGACTCGGGCGACTACCGGCTGGTGGTGAAGAATCCGCTCGGCGAGGATTCGGCCGCCTTCAACATCGCCGTGGCCGACCGGCCGGAGCCGCCGCGCTTCCCGACGGTGTCGGACGTGGCCGACGACGCGGCCATACTCAACTGGAAGGCGCCCCTCTGGGACGGCGGCTCGCAGATCACCCAGTACGTGATCGAGAAGCGCGAGCTGCCCATGACCAGCTGGATCCGAGCCGGCACCACGCGCTTCTTGTCGCAACAAGTGGTCAACTTGAACGAGGAGAAGGACTACGAGTTCCGGGTGATCGCCGAGAACATTTACGGCCGCTCGGAGCCCTCGGAGGCGATCAAGTGCACGACAAAACAGTCGGGCCGCCAGAGGAAGAAGGCCGCCTGGCCGGTGGACGCGGACGGCAAAAAGGTGCGCACGCAGGTTGGCGCCGGCGAGCCCGTCGACGACTACGACAAGTTCGTCAAGGACGGGCCCGCCATTCACGTGCCCACCGACATTAAGACCTGTCCCATCACCGACAACTACGAGATTCTCGAGCGCATCGGCGAGGGCATCTTCGGCGAGGTGTACCGCGTCAAGGAGAAGGCCACGGGCGACTATTACGCGGCCAAGTTCACGCCCACCACCACGAACGAGGAGAAGAATCTGATTAGGAAGGAGATCGACGTGATCAACATGCTCCATCACAAGAACTGTCTGCGCCTGCACGACGCCTACGAGGACGACGACGAGATGGTCACCGTGCACGAGTTTATCAGCGGGCCCGAGGTGTTCGAGCGCATCTATGAGCCGGGCTACCAGATGAGCGAGGAACAGGTGAAGAAGTACATGCGCGACGTGTGCGAGGCGGTGCGCCACATGCACGACCGCAATGTCATCCACCTGGATTTGAAGCCCGAGAATCTGGTGTTGCAGTCGAAGAAGCCGCTCTCGGCCGACCACGAGCCCAAGGTGAAGATCGTCGACTTTGGGCTCGCCTGTAAGCTGGACCCGCACGAAATCTGCAAGATCTCCACCAGCGCCGCCGACTACACCGCGCCCGAGATCCTCGAGCACGACTCGGTGGGCTTCTACACGGACATGTGGGCCATAGGCGTGCTCTCCTATGTGCTCCTCTGCGGCAACACGCCCTTCGGCTCGCACGCCGACATCAAGGCGGGCGAGTGGAGCTTCTGCGAGCCGGTGTTCGACAAGGTCACGCCCGAGTGTCGCGACTTCATCGAGAAGCTGCTGGTGAAGCAGAAGGAGAAGCGCATGACCGCCCACGAGTGCCTCGAGCACCCCTGGCTGCGCGAGGACGGCGACGAGGAGACCCGTCGGCGCCGCAAGCAACCGCTCAACGAGCACATGGCCTACCGGCGCCAGCGGGACGCCATGAAGGGCCGCTACCTCGACTGGTGGGACAAGTCCATCGTGCCCATTGGCCACATCTCCAACTACAGCCCCCTGCGCAAGCTCCACGCCGACAGGTACAAGATCTTCGACGCGCTCATCGACCGGCGCGAGCTGGCGCCCCGGTTCGTCATCAAGCCCCACTCGACGTTCGCCTACGAGAGCCAGACGGCCAACTTCCACTGTTTCATCTCGAGCGACTCGCCCGTCACCGTGAGCTGGTTCAAGGACAACCGCGAGCTGAAGCAGAGCGTCAAGTACATGAAACGCTACACAATGGACAACAACTTCACCTTCAACGTGAATCGCTGCAAGATGAGCGACTTCGGCGAGTACGTGATCCGCGCCGAGAACCATCACGGCTGGCGCGAGGAGCCCGTCTTTTTGGACGTCCGGAAGCGCCCAGTCGACTTTACGCCCGTCCACCTGGAGCCCATGAAACGGAAACGCGAGCCCGAGCCGCCCAAGTTCGAGGAGGAGCCCGACTCGGCGCCCAAGTTCAACTTCCTCCTCCGGCCGCGCATCATTCAGTCGGGCCTGTCGGTGAAGCTGTTGTGCTGTCTCAAGGGCAAGCCCACGCCCACCATCAGCTGGTTCAAGGACGGCAAGGAGCTCAGTAAGCGCGACTACACACTCAAGCACGCCGACGGCGTGATCACCCTCGAGATTGCCGCCTGCAACACCAGCCACACGGGCAAGTACACCTGTCACGCCCAGAACGCCCTGGGCGAGGACAAGACCACCGCCGACGTGCTGATCGAAGGTAAGAGGACTTTCACGCCCACCCCACTGGCGGGCCTATTAGCGGGCCCGCAGACCAATTACCTGTCGCCCTCCGCCTTGGACCCCCAGCCGCCGCTCTACTCGGGCCGCCACCAGAGGTCGCTGTCGCTGTCTAGAAACCGTAGTGCTAGCCCGCCGCCCACACTTCTCATGACCAGCGCCCTCGGCGCCACCGCCGCCCACACGTCGCCCACCCTCCAAGCGGCCAACTTGCATCTCATGCCACCGCCGCCGAGAGACACTATCTCGGCAACCCTATATTCACCGAATTTCTCAATGAACACAAATAGGTATTTAAGAAGAAGCTACAAAGCGGGCCCACTGCCGGCCACCACTTCCACGACGCCTCTGCCAAGCGGAAGCTCGAGCTACCGGACCAGTCGCTTTGGGGCGCGCTCGAGGATACCCATTTTGGGCTCGAGACTGCCCATGCGAACACTCTCCTCATTTGGCCGAAGCAGCTCGTCCCTGCACTAGACCACCAGAGACATGCACACAATCATTTACACTCACACAGATATACAAATTATTTATTGTAACAATTGCACCACAAACACACCTGCACACAGCACTACAAACAGACAGCGCCACAAAAACACAGCACAAAGCACACACCCACACCCACACCACTAACACGCTTAGCCAAAGCAAACTTTTACTAGTCAATTAAAAAATTTCTAAGCCATGTAAATAGATTTAGACAGAGGGCCGCCGAAGGTCTGAATGCAAATTTACCACCACACGCCCGCTCGCAATCGCACCCCTCTAACAACTTCCGCCACTGCCAGCAGAGCACCTGTATATTGTACGATCAAAGAACACAAGTGATACTCGCCACTGGGGATCGCGCCGATCAACTCAATGCTGAGGTCGGCGAGGATTTCCGGCCGCGCGAATTGGCCTCTCGAGTGTTGGTATTGCCCATCAACACCGCAAAGTGCAAAAACCCATAGAACGCCGACATATAACAAGCCCGGATGATGATGCAGATGATGATGTAAATATGCCCATTCAAAGCTAAACTCTCTTTCACACACACACACACAGACACATAATCTTATATAGAATGACACAAAAGCACAGCGAGATCTGTATAGATATTAATATGCTATTATACTGTTGGATATTTGTTTTACCAAAAGTCCGCGGGTGATCAGTTCCGCCTCGTGGACTCATTGGAGCACAATTTATAAGCGAAAGTGATCGAGTGATGTGATCAATAAGCAGACCCGTTCGCCTGACAACCGGCGGTCGCCACACTGAAAACTGTCGACGATGAACTCGTCGTGCGAGACACTCAGTCGCCTAAGACGAGGGCAGACGCCATCAATTAGTAGACATGCAGTTCGGAGAGTAAGAAAAAACCGACTGGAGTTTGGTGTGAGAAACCAACCGCATCAGGCGAGAGGAAGACAAGCAGACGGATAGGAAAATGAAGCGAATGAAACAAATTGCGAGTTATGATTGTGACAATTTGGAGAATAAATTTACCAGTTGCTCTATTTTTAATTCTCTTTCTTTGACGAGATCTGTCAATCATGTCGATTTCAAGGCTGCTTACTGTCGGCACTGTCTGGAGTTGTGGAAATGCCCAATTCGGTGAGATAAGGAATCAGCTTGCCTTGACTTGTCTCGCCAGCCACAGCCACAGGCATTTGCTGCTGCTTCTGCTGCTCACTGACCTCATGCGCTTGTTGCTGAGTCTGTTGCAGCATCACGCCCGCCTGGGGCCTCAAGCCAAATGCCTGTTGATGTTCGTTGTTGAACGGGTCCTCGTGCCTCATCAGCTCGGATTCCTCCTCGACGCTCATCAGCGCCGAGTGATTCATATTGCGCACGGGCGCCGCCCCCGCCGGCATCGGCGACTGCTTGAGCCGGAAGATGTACTCGTTCTCGTTGGGGTTGCCCACGTCAGGCGTGAGCGTGCGCGTGGTAGCGCTGCTGTTGAGTGCCGCTGCGGCCGGAAGTGGCTTGAGCACCAGCGAGGTGTCGAGAGTGTTGGCCGTGGGCGCGCTGTAGGCGGTTTGGCGGAAGTGGGCGAACTTGCTCAGCACCTGGCCCATGTCAGGTCGGCGCTTCTTGAGCTTGTGGGCGCAGTTAACACCAAGCCGCAACAAAAGCTCGTAGCAAATCTTGAGCCCGAGCGTCGAGTCGTCGGCCAGCCTGTGGTCTTTGAGATTGAAATTGACCGATGCGCTTGGCGACTCGGCCGGGCCGACGCTCTGGGCTCGCAGCTCGTCCTCGACAAAGTCGACGAGCAGCCGCTTGCCGTCGTAGGCACGCTTGCCGGTGGCCATCTCGAGCAACACAATGCCGTAGCTGTAGACATCCACCGCGGGCGAGAGTATCCGGTGGCGCAGGTACTCGGGCGGCAAGTAGACACTGGTCCCGTGAATGGAGGACACTGTGCAGTGAGTGGCGTGCTCCATCTGCGGATTTTTGCCCTTGAACACCTGGCGCGCCAGGCCGAAGTCGCCCAACTTGGGCACGAACTGCGAGTCGAGCAGCACATTGGCCGACTTGGCGTCCCCGTGGACGAGCGGCTTGTCTCTGAGCGTATGCAGATAGTAGAGGCCCTTGGCCATGCCCTCGGCGATGAAGGCGCGCTGCTGCCAAGTGAGTGGCTGAGTGCCGTTCTTGCAGGAGAGCCGATCCTCAAGCGACCCGTTGGCCATGAACTGGTACACCAGACAAGCCTCAGGGCCGTCGATGCTAATGCCGTAGATGGGCAGAATGTTGTCGATCCGGTAGCTGTTCAGGATCGTCAGCTCGTTCAGCGCCTGGTCCATGAGATTGCATCGCAATCGCTTGATGGCCACATCGGTGCCCTTCCAGTAGCCCCGATAGACCGAGGCGAAGCCGCCGTTGCCCAGAATATTGGTGTCCGCGAAGTCGTTGCTCGCCTGCTTGAGCTCGTTGTAGTCAATCTGCATAATCAGACGCAACTGGTTGACAACATCCTGATCTGATATACTCGTTCGTTTCCGATTGCTTGTGCAGGCCACCCGCACTATTTCATCGCCCGGGTCGGGTTGTTGCTGTTGGTCTTGTTCACGAGATCCCTCAACGACGCTGGTCGCCCCATTATGGCACTTTCTTGGCTGATATCCATTGTGGGCAGGCTCGCCGCCGCTCACAATGAACTCCCAGTCCTGTGGATTCTGGTTTTGGTAATCTGCGGGCGCGATCATGTCGAACTCGCTGGGACTCATGATGGCCATCGGCTGGATGGAGTTGAACGACGGTGTGGGCGTGTGGAGACTTGGGCCGCGGGCCGCCTGGTCCTGGCGCTGTGCTTGCTGTTGTTGACGATGTTGCGCGAGTAAACTGTTGTTGTTGTGCTGGTTGTTGGCGTTGTTGATGGTGATTCTGTTGTTGCCATAGTCGCAGGCATTGTTGTTGCCTATCACAAAGGGTTTGAGTAGCTCGAGGGCGCGCAAGTGCTGGATTTGATGCAAGAATAGGTAGAGTTCTGTGATGCGCGCGTTGGCCGTGTCGAGTTTATTGAGCAATTCTTCGGTGGGCGATCCGTTGCGCATAATCGCCTGGCCCACTAGTTGCAACTGAGTGGCATCCAGGTGCATCACCTGGCCGCCGAGGATTCGCCACGAGTTGTCGGCATCCAGCAAATCGCACAGATTACGTCTAACTCCGTAGGGCAACTGATGCGTGTGCACACAGTCGGCGGACATCTTGGCTGAAAGGGTGACAATTGGCATCCAATACTGATCTTTTCAACTCTAAATGCAAGTATTAAGACGACTAATGCTCGAATTCGATCATAATCTGGGATCACGTCTTCTTTGGTGACGCACTCGTGTGTTGTTGTTTCGAGAGTCGCCGCACTCTTGCAGAGCGGCGCAAAAGTTTGCGTCGTAAAAACCCGCCGCCATGGTCGTCTTGAGACTAGTTTTGCGTCGCCCTTGCGCGTCGGGCTCGCCCGGTTGTTGCGAGAGAACAAGTCGAAGGCGAGCAGAGGCGTGTGCAGATAAAGTGGTTCGGGCAACAGGTGAGCTGGAGAGCGGGAGTTCGGCCAGGTGCGCGCTTACGTGAATTTGCGTGAGGGCGAGTTTCACTTTGTCATGAACCACCGAGAGGAGGCGCTCAAGACGCCAGGCTTTCGCTCGGCTTCCAGCGCGCGGACAGGTGAGCTCGTTAATGATAATTTGCATTATTCCTGCCTAAATTACCTGATGCAAGGAAGGCAGAGATAGAGAGAGTCGAAAAGTGGTCGCGCCGAGTAGCTCGATTGGTTTGGATGATTAGTGGTTGTTATGGCTAAGGTGTGTCATAGAAGATCGAGATAGTCATAAGTTAGGTGCGCTGCATTGAATCTCGTGCCGAAGGTGAAGAAGTTGCCGCCTCCGCCAAAGGTGACAATCTTTTGCGAGCCTTCGAATTTGAGCGAGTCCATGTTAGTTGGCATGAAGAAGTCACTTTTCGGCTCGGGCACTTCGTGGCTCTCGACCCTCAGCCCCTCGTGAGTGGCTCGTAGATCAAACACGTCAATGGTCATTTCTGGTTGGCCGGTGAGAGTAGAGATGCCGCCAACGCGCACAAATTTGTGCTCATCCACAAAATGCACCTGGTGACCATATTGATAATTTAAAAGAGGGTGGGCCATCGTGCGCAAATCTTGAACCAGCACTGATGTATCTGGTCTATCACTTGTGTCTGTGGTTTTTAAGCCACCGAAAACAAGCAAACTGTCGCCCTCCACCGCCATACCGAAGGAATGACGCTGAAAGTGAGTAAGATTAGTCTCGTTGACCAAGCGTCGGGTGAGGCCGAGTTTATCTGCCGACAGATCGAGTGAACACATGGCGTCAGATTGACCACATTCTCCGGAGCTCAGACCTCCTACATGCATAACACTGTGTTGGCCGTACTTGGTGATACGATGGCGCCATCTTCGACACGATTTGGACTCCCAGCTCTTAATCAGTTTCATTCCCAGATTTTCTTCATACTGACATATAAAGGCACCCATTTTTATGTCGCTTTTGCTCGGATTTCGACGACCTCCATGAAATAGAAATAAGTCATGACTCAAGCCACAAACTTGCCCATGCATCCGTTCGAACTCTTTATGTCTTACAAGGCCTCCGGTTGGTTCGAGAAAGCTAATGTGACTGCCATTCGCATACTCACCAGACTGTGAACAAGTGACTACGAAACAACTTCCTAACCGATTGTACCTACAACCAGGGGATTCTGAGAGGCCAAATCCACCCCACAGAAGAGCTTTCTGGACATTTGGCTCGTCACGCAGGATACAGGTGGCGGCCGCGTACCTTTCCAACAAAACTTCGCCGCCACTGTGAATACATAGCGGAGCTTTGCTTATCGTTGATTGTTGTTCAGGATAGTCCACATTGAAGCTCTGTGATGATGCCTTGCATCCAGATTCAGTGGTGAAAGACTTGTTATTCTTCTTGCTGGCTGTGATTATAGCGTACTGACTGAGGTATAGATCCATCTGCTCGTATTCATCGAAAGGCTCGAGTCCATCGTACCCGAGCGTAAGTCTGGGAGTTCGAAGTTTGTGGTGATAGATCTGGTACATAGGCTTCACTTCTACATCGTCGAACTGAATTTTATCAAGGTAATGCGAGATCATTTCTTTTTTAGTGGGAAAAAACTTGAGTGGATAACCCAAAGATTGGAAGTGGTCGCTCATCAAGCGAGCCATTTGACTACGCGCATGCGGTGACCGAACTTGCTCTAGGCCGATATAAATTATTTCCAGATCAACAGGATGGATAGTATCAATGATTGAGATCGCCTCCTCGACGATGTTCAATATGGCACTCCTCTGCTCTTCCTCGAAATAACACAGACAAACTTCATTGATTATTCCGACATTTCGCCGACGAGGTTGAGTTGGCGCAGGACAATAGTGAGGTGATGTATAAATCATGGTGAAGACTCGTGCTAATCTATCACGGAGATCTTTCGTGTCGAGCATATCACAGGCTATCAGGTTGAGGCTCAAGGTTGGATAGGAGAATATATGCGGAGGCGCACAGATGACTTGGTCTAGGCGTAATGAAAACTGCTTCTCGATGAAGCGACTTTTGGTCTCGATCACATACGGGAGGTCGATTTCAATCCAGTGGCATTTGTAACCCTCAAGTCTTTTGAGTGCCACAGTATCAAAGCCGCCGCCGAGTACGACGACACACTCGAGCTTGTCACGTGTCAGTGCCTCATCGATGGCCCAATCCATGGCCAGCATGCGGGCGGCATAGCCTCGATTGACGATCGGTGTCCTGCGACGTTGGTAGGCTGGGCCCAAGTGCGACTCAACCATCTGCAAGAGGAGGGGGTCATCGTGGTATCCTGCCTTGACTGCCGAATACTTGGACGTGATGGAGTAGTTGTTCGTCACATAGGCGTCGTTTTCCTTGGTTACTTTCACTTCGCGCACCTGAGAGAACTTTGGCGCCGGCTCCAAAGCGCCAGAGTTCATATCTCGAGGAAGGCTTCGATTCTGTCAAGTCATGAGTGCTGCGGGTGGGTTCAGGTTGGGATTGGTAAGTTTGTGAGAGTCATATCAACAACGTGGTCTTGTTTTGTTTACACCTGAACGCCTCCCACGCCGCCGTGCGTAAGTGGCGCGCGAGTTCATTAGCGTTCTGCGTGTGCGAGCGCGCGCCCTGCACACGCAGCCACTCAGAGAGGCTGCTCGAACTCGACAGGTAGACGCTGCTTCTCTTGCCGTGGCGCCCTCTGTTCGAACAGAGCCACACAAATGCCGATTTCGACGCCCCTACTTCGTTGTACGCGGCCTTCTGCCACGTTTGCACCTGTGTCGCGCACCGTCTTGTGAGCCGGACTCTGTCGTGAAACAGGCAAACATTGTAGCCGCCTCCCCACGTAGACAACATGTAAACAGACTTGACCCGATTTTTTTTTTTTTTTTTCCGGTTTTTGTTCTGAACGCCGGCAGCGGCACCACTCGCAGCAGCAACAGAGGCAAGCCCGGCGTCTGCATAGTGCACAGACACACAGACACAGACACAGCCCTAGTCATAGCGCGCACCTTAATCCTCACTCGTCGCCGACGCTGGCGCGGCGACCAAACAGCTGCAAAACAGTGTCACCATCGCGATGGTGGTCGGCGGCGCCCACGAGAGCCTGCCGACGACGAGTCACACTGGCAGACAGCCAGTGCTGATCACGATCTGTGCAGCCCATAATGCAGCCATTCCAATGCGATCGAGTCCGATGCCAGCCGATCCGATGGGATGTGCGCCACACATCGCATTGCAATATGACGCAATGCTCAAGGCCCTGATGCGGCCGCCGGTGGAACCTTTCAAGTTTTGAGCGCGGCGCTGACGAGTCGCGGCGCGCGCTCGAGTGGGCGCCTTATCGGGCGGGCCATCAAACTCGAGCTCTCGCGTCCTTCCAGCGGCCTGGAGGCGAGCGCTCTTTTGGCGCGCGTCCACGTCGTCATCGACACCGCCACACGGCCGCCATAAGTCACCGGGACGACGAGCTGTGCGCGCCCGTGCGAGCGACGGCCGTGGTTTCAGATTTGCGCGGCGCGCACTCGCGAGCCTCGGGGGCAGTATTCAAATGGCTCGCTTTACATGTTGATGGGTGCGGCCGCGACGTGGAGTCTGTTGCAGCAAATCTAATCATCGAACAATATCGCACACAATCGCCATGCCGTTTGCCAGGTGCGCCGCCGCGGCCTATCTGCTGGCGGTGC
>SNVD02003044.1:0-16817 GCA_013180625.2 Boswellia sacra | reverse complement strand
TTACTGATACAGTATTCTTATTCTTATCTTGTACATTGGATTTCTTTTCAATCTTGCATTTGATTTCTCTCAATTTAACAAGAGCAACCTTTGGTCTATCAGGAACTCCCTTCAGAACCTGAAAAATAATAGCATGCTTAGAAAGTTGAAATTATGACCATTTAGCTTTAAATAATACTACTCTTCCCAAATTTTATCCCAAATGATGTGGATTCCATTAATGATTCACAAGTGAATGGGGTAATGATGTAATCAATGATGTGCCAGTCTTAAGTGAATGTCTAATCATTTGCAACAGATGATTTTAGTAAACAATTTGGTATATGTAGCATTACTATTTAGCTTTTAAGTAAGATTGCTAACCTGAAAAGCTTCACTTTCAACGCGTATAATAACACCAAAGCTATTGTTACCAAAACAAGATAAAACAAAGAAGTAAAAAATTTAATTGATAAAATGAACAACAATCAATTGATTCTTCAACAAACAAAAGCATACTCGAGTAGCACAAACTCATGAAGCTCATATTCCCCAATTTTCGTTACACCAGTTTTAACTTCAGAGCTCTCCACAACATCGTCAGCAAATACACGAATCTAAAGAGAACAGATATTTTGGCAGTTAATTAATTCTTTTCCAGGAAAGAGTTTAATACATCATTACAGTGACAATTCCCTCTAGCATCCCCACCACCCAATTAAAAAAAATAAAAATAAAAAAAGGAGAGAGAAAGAGAGAGAAGAAACAAGCATGGTCTCACATGTTCCTTGGTTGTATCAGATAAAATGATGAACATGCTGCTCAACCTTCACAACCATGCCAGTAGCACTTTCCTGTGTCCCAGAGACTACTTTCACATGATTGCCAGGTTCAAAGTACTTGCACAGCTCTTTTTGATTGATAGCAAGAGTTTTCTATTTTGAAAATATAAAAATTCAGATATCAAAGAATTTCTAGTAACCAACATAATAATTTGCCCACATGTAGAGGAGCAACTAGAAAAGGCAAAAAAAAATAGGTCACCTAGAATTCAGTAAATTCTTACAAGAAGTCCTTTCATTCCTGGTCGGATATGAACATTCTCTTCATCAACTTTCTCAACCCATCCCTTCAAATTTTTTAGATCTCCCTTGATAACAATAACGGCGTCACCCTTCATAAAATGCCATTTCTTTCTGTTTGCAAATAGAGTTTTTAAATAGTTACAACACAAAATACAAGAATTGGACACATTTCTCTACGCAGATCTATTGATGTACCAATAAAGGAGAAAAAACCCAAAATTAAGTAAAAAATATCATACCAATTTATTAGCCAGAGCCTGTAGATCTATCCTTGGAATTAATTTCACAGTTACTCTCTGTCGCACATTGTCCACATCAACAACCTATAAAGCAGAAAACTTGAAGGTCAAATAAAATAAAATAAAGCTAAAATGTGATAAGGTATACAAAGAAAACAAATCATACTTTGGCAAGGTCTCCCTTGTATTTTCCAATCTTCATTCTGACCCAGGTATCCTTAGAAAGATTAATTGCCTTGCTTTCATCTGAAAGAACATCAGTCATTTCTCTTATTGGAACAAGCTTTACTTGCTGAGAATATATATTTCTCAGACCTTTGCATGCCTGAGCCAGAAGAAAATCAATTATAAATCAAACTTTAGAATCATCATGTATACATCCACAATTGTACAACTTCATAAGCAATGAAGACATACCTCCTTCACATAGGCTTCTTTGTCTGCTTCAACTTATATGTAATTTTTTAGGTGATCAAGTGCAATCTTCCAGTTCTATTTTAATTGTGCAATTATACATAACGTTTTGAATGCAACAATAAGGAAGAAAAAAATATGATTCTCAACAGAGAAATAATAGCAAGCCTCTCTAGATACAACTGAAAACAAGGGTAAAACATTACAGTAAAAAGCCATTAACTGGGCCATTTTATAAAAAGTATATAATTAAATTTTAAAAAACTTTCTAATTCTAAAAATTTTTAGTTCCTTAATAATAGAAGTAGAATAACAAATAATAGTGTAGGATTATTGATCAACATTAAAGAATGTTGAAAATTAATAAAGAAGAGTAGAATGAAAATATCACTTAGCACACTACAGCTGAGCCTACAATTTTCTTTATCTGCACAAGATAGCTGTCATTTTAACAAAAATGTGATGTGTCCTATTCTAGAAACTAGAAACCAGTAGAGAAAAGATAAAAGAATCAAGAACTCATCTACGGTTAAGAAATTAAAGAGAACCAAACTGCAAATTTAACAAACAAAGCTCAAGTTTTAACATAATAAAGAAATGATACAAATTTGGCATAAAAGAAAACTAAAGGATCAATTGAGCATTCAATATAAGTGTCAAACCCAAAATTGCAGATCTACTCCACAGTAACTTTATAAAGCAATTTTTAGCATAATAACCACCACCTAGATCTTCAAACAAAACTAAGAAAAAAAACCAGCAAAATTATTCAGTTTTTGCAACCAAGTTAAATTCCATCGTAGAAGTACAGTTACTCAAATCATAGCAAGATGCCAAAAAGACAAGAGATATCCGCTGCCAGGAAAATAGTGTAGCCATCTTTACATTCTATCTTCTCTCCTCCTTGGGGCAAAGGTGATGAGTTCATCAACTCTAAGAATCATCTCAGCAGCCTCAATTGCAGAGAGCAATACAGCCTGCTTAACTTTGAATGATTCAGAGATACCCAGCTCAGCCATATGTCCTACCTGTCATAATTTTAGAAATGCCAGCAACATGTAAAAGCTACGGAAGCGAAAATAATTGTTTAAAATTTGCAATAAAAGTCTAAAGCATCAGAAGAGCGATTAAACCTATAACCTATAACCAATAACAAATAGTAACCGAACAAGGATATAATCAGGTCTGTAATCTAAAACCTTTTCCCCATTAATTATTGAGGCCGTATTTTGGTTAGCATAGACTTATTTAGATTGTAAAATTTATACAATAATGTCCATTCCCAATGAGCTCCCTCAATCACTTTCCACGTGAATTTTCACAGTCGATCCAACGTCACACTAGATCTCAAAATAATTTTGAGTTGCATGGTAACAAGGAAGCCATGGCCTAAAAGCAAAATGTTTCAAACAGTGTAACATTGCCTCACAAAAAAAGGTGCACTTTGTTCATATAAGGTGTATAATAGACCATTTCAAACCCAACATACATCCAACTTGTTTTGAAACTACTTTGATTTCAGAACTTACAGATCCAGATATGACATCAATTCCTGCAGTGCATCCATCCTTCTGGTGCTCTACACGGAGCTGGACAATCAACTCAGCACTATCTAAACCAACATTGTTACCAATGGTTACTGGAATGGCAACAAGTGCCCGTGAAAAAGCATTAATAGCATGAGACCTTTTTCTTGGAGTCTTCCGTGCCAGCTCATCCACTTCCTTTGCCATCACCATCTCAGGCCATCTGCCTCCAAGCAAAACCCTGGTGTCATTAACTGTCTGAGACAACACGCACAGGGCATCATGCAAAGACCTCTTAGCCTCATCAAGCACATGGTGGCTGCGATAAAATATTAACATAAAATTAATTTGAAGTTAAAGTATAAACTTCAAATTTCTGTCTCTGATGTCTTGGATTCGGCTGCGAAACTGACTCCACAGCTTGACTACCACAACTCTCCAAGTCTTCTTCAATCGCCATTAGAGAAACACAGAAAGTAGATAAAATAATAATGATGAAGATGAAAACTTCTAAAGAGTCGATGAAGTTAGAGATGCAATAAAGAGCTGATGAAGTTAGAGGGGCGGCGGTGAAGAGGCTTTTGGAGGAGAAAGAGATGATAAAGTGTGGTTCTAGGGTTCTCCCTTGATATTTTTATAATTTCTTTTTTATTTTTATAAGTATAAATACTTGTCACACATAAAAGTTATGTCACCGGGTATACTTGCTTTTTTTTTTTAAATGTGACATATATTAAGTTTGACCGAATTTAGAGTCTCATATGTGTCATTTCCCTGGAAAGTGACACAAAATTTGTGACACCAAAGCTCTATTTTCTTGTAGTGTGTTGGATGTTTACAAATTTATTTAGCTTTGTTAAAGGTTTTATTTGAAATTCCCTTTTGCATGTTTTGATTGCTAAATCATTATGTTTGATTTTGTTTGGCAGTTCTAATTGTTGTTTACTGTTTTTCTTTCAAGATGCCAAAGAGGAAAATTGTTAGGACTTCTTTGAGTCGGCATCTGGTTGTTTATGTGTCCAAGCATGTTCAAATTAGTTTAATATTATATTGTTATAACTATAATACTTTGGTTATAACTCTAATGATTTTATTTGTTTATAAGGCATATTTACTTTGTCTTAACCAAAGATTATTTGTTATCACCTTATGATTTTTTTTTCTTTCTTATTTTTACTGTCTTATCATTATTCTTATTAAGTGTTGTGCTTATTAAATTAATCAATTTAAAAAGTGCTCAACTCAGTCACTTTAGTGATCAACTCAGTTGATAAGTGAAGTCTTCGCTCCCTGTGCGAAGGCTGTGTAATATTGTCTATGGAGTTGCGGTACATCAACCTTGTTTCATTGCAATCTCACTTCATTTCATCTATTTGTTTGATTTGATTATCGGATGAGGAGACATCTTATCACCTAATCATGAAGATAGCTATATAAGGCAGTAGCTTAAACGTTGAAGAGCATCCAAGTTCGGTAGACAGAAGCTTCAAAGAGATTTTTGATTATTTACAAATCATTAAGATTGATAAATCAATTCAACTCTTAATGACTCTGTTGTAAGTTACTTCTTTCATTACTATTTTGTTTGTATTAATTCAGCTTTTTGTTGAGAGTAGTTATTCAAGATGAGAAGAGAGCCAAGTATGTAAAAGTTATGGGAAGAACATGTTTACAAAATCAAAGCATTAAAACAGATGGATTTTGTTACATGAAGGGAGTATGTAGCTTGTAAATCCTTATGATTGTTGTAAACCATTAAAATACATAGCAAAGTTCTCATACTTGAATTAGCCTTTGTGGATATAGATTGGTTAAATCGAACCACATAAAAATTATATCTCTTATTAATCTTGCTTATTCTTTGCATTTTTTTTAATGTTTTATGATTAGTAAAGTCTTACAGAAGACAGAAATAAAGAGGAACAAAAAAAGGAGAAAGAAGAAAGAGAAGAAAAGAAAAGAAAAGAAAGATATTTTGAGAAGAAAGAGAAAACAAGAGACAATGGAGAGAGAGAAGATAAAAAAGGGTAAGAAGAGAAGAAATGAAAAATGATAAGTGTGTTTTTACTCATGAATTGAACATCTAGAAGCTTGATATTTGGTTAGTTCACAAGAGTTTTTCTTGGTTTTATGTATGTTTTATGTGTTTTGTTGGTCAATCTATTGTTGGCATGCTATGGAATCCATCAAGGAGCTTTAGCAAGGTAGTTTAGAGGATTTCGAAAGCCCAAGACATCAAATGAAGAAAACCGATCATTTTCATGTCTGATGGACAGCCGAGTTCGCAAAATTAACTATACTAATCTATGATTAACCAAATATGTGCTACATACCATGGGAAAACTTTGGAAGTCTAGTTTCTGGAGACTTTTATAGTTTATGAAACTGAGTTGTGTATCAAAAGTTACGATCAAAATAGTGTAAGGCTATAATTTCATACACTAATGTAGTAGGCTACTGTAGCAAATCACTGTAGTAGATACTATAGCAACACTACAAGTTTTCACTTTTGCCCCTGTCTCTTCGATGACTATATAAATTCACATTTTAGGGTTTTCTTTCATTCCAACAAGGAGAGAAGAGGGTTGCCTCTCTTGAAGAATTGTAAGAGGAAAAGAGGTGGCTAGAGGCTTGGCTTCATCAAATCTTCTCCAAATTCGTAGTTTCTTCTTTCCCTTGTCTTTTATTTATGTGTCTATCAATGTTCAGTATTGTATTTATTTTGATTATGAACTAGTTCTTTTCTCTAGGTTGAAGATGTAGCCTTCTTATGATGTTTCAATTCCATTAATTTCAATCACTTGATGTTTTATTCCATATTGTGTTGAATATTTCATTCTATGCTTGATGCTTGTAATACCTTGATCAACTCTTACATGATTTGGGATTCAATTTGAGACTAAGAAGTAATAATTTTTTCTGCCCATGTTTGAAATACTATAAGATTGTCATAGGATAGAGATATCTATAAAACTTGTGTAGCATTTTATGAATTTCTTGTTCTTAATGAATTTTCATGGGTTCATAATTTCCACAAAGATGTAGGAAGTTTGCTTGTTGAAATAAATTATTAATGCTTGGTAAAGATTAATAATTAATTTAGAAAAATTTGCTGGCAACATAGGATAAACATTAATTGATTAGATTAGGGAATTTAGATCGATAAATCTTGGTGAAATTGGAAACCCTAAATTTTAGATAATTTAGAATTTTTCCTATCTTATGTCATTGTGTTTGTTTGCTTATTAGTTTTTAGTTTAATCATTAGTTATTTAATTTTTTTGTAAAATTATCTCTTTTATTGTCATTCAAATAAAATAAGAATTAGATTAAGTTTGGTAATTAGTAGCACAATCCCTGTGGAGATGTATTTACACTTCATTAAATTTTTCACAGCATGGTGCACCTGCACTTTTTGTGTAACAAAAAATTTGTTCTTTTATATTATATTTTACTATAAATGGAATTACAGTTACTCTGAGTAACGATTAGAGATCACGTGATAATTTTGAAAATGTTTGAGGGGGTTTGAATGTTTTACCAAACACTAATGACAATCATGTGTAACTGGACTTCCTATCATTATGCCTTGTGCTCCAAAATCGTATCATTTCATGGATTAGTTTATTTATATAATCAGTTATTCAATTTAATTTATTTGTTGACACCAATCATAAAATGAAAGATCAGTAACATTTTCAGACCACTACACTAAGTTGTTTCACGTTATAAAATAAGAAAATTATAAAAATAACCTTATTTTCAAGTATATTTAAAAATAATTATATTTCAAAAGATTTTGAACAATAACTTTTTACTGGACAGCTCACAAGCCCAACTCTACATGGGGCTATCAAGCGCAGGCTCTATAGAATTGTAGAACGCAACTACTATTCGATAGCTCTAAAACTCTCGATCTAAAAATGTTGAGCATAATTATGCATGTATGCAATGAAAGACTACTATCTGAAAACCTTTTAGAACAAGATTATTCTTGAAATCGCGCTTTAAAAATGTTAATTTTTTAATGAACATTATAATTCCAATAGTCGTTGAAAAACGGATCTTTTTCCCATTTTTTATCTTTTGGAAAAAAAAAGTGCCTAGTTGTTTGACAAACTTGAAAATCTTGCAATTATATTAGGGCCTTTGAGACTACAATTAGGTCTACACATTCATAAGACATCGATCTTACTTACAATTACTCCAGAGTCCTCTAAAAACAAAATAAAACAAAATCTAGACATGACTTTGTATGCGTGTGTGCACTTGTATCACCACCAAAAATGGCAACTTTTTTTTTTAATTTTTTTAACATTGTTCTACAGCTATTTACACTCTGTTCTTTTATGAATCCAAATCTTGTTTTCTGTGCTGCATATTTTTTAATACAATTTACATTCTATCTCAACCACATATTCTTTTCAAAATTTAAAATAATTCAAAATCAACCACATATTCCTAAATTCAATTGAAAACAAAAATATCGGATTTATAAAAGAACACACCCTTAATTTCAGCATGATATAACTTTCTAGAATTGATATTAGGGCCTTTGACAGTAAACTGTTCGTCGTAAATTTTCTCCTCTGCAAACACCATTTTCATAACTTTTCTGACCTGCGAACACCATTTCAAACATAAAATCTATCTGCTTCGTCCCACAAGCAGCCAGAGACTAAAACAAGAAAAATTCAATTGCATAAATAAGATAATACATTTACCTGTTCGTTGTAAGTTTTCTCCTCTGCGAATACCATTTTCACAACTTTCCAGACCTGCGAACACCATTTCAAACTTAAAATCTATCTGCTTCGTCCCAAAAGCAGCCAGATATGACTAAAACTAGAAAAAAACAATTGCATAAACAGGATAATACATTTAACGAAGCCTGAGGACTGATTCTCGTATTCTCTTCCATGTGATAAATTTACGAATAGAAAGATCAGATATCTATTTTTTCCATGATTCTATCGATTGAAGGCCCTATTTCATGCCCAATTTTGACATATTCTAAGAGTCAATTGAGCAAATTTACTAATGCAATCACCTTATTACGTTGCAGTGGCAGCTTTCAAACCAGCAAAGGAGATGTAAGAGAGAAGGAGAGAGAGAAGTAAATTCAAATAGTTGAATTATTTTTGAGAAGCAACTGCCTGTCAAGGCACAAAGGAAAATTTTTAAGACGCGCGAGCAGTTGGATAGTGTAACCAACATAAAATTTAAAAGATGCATAAACTCACAGGTTGGACTAGGTGGTTTTGACTACAGTAGAAGAGGATCTTCAATGCAGTGCCAAGACCAAGAACTTGAAGTTTTCCCCAAAGTTGACGCTTCTCACACACGAGACAATCCATGACTGCAGTGCAATAAACATGATAGGAGAAGAAACTAAGTCAAAAAGGAACCAGGAACAGAATGATCTCAGCTTGCAGAGGAAATTACTAAAATTATGGCTTCAATTAAGGAAGGAAAGCTTCTAATTTTGTAGAGTTACACTTTGTTGGAATATGAACTATAAAGAGAAACCTAATGTTCTTAAATTGCTTTTGGATCTACTGCTTCAGTTCTGGTCCACTTTGACCATGCTAGAACTTAGCTTCATCAAATGGAAGTGGACGTGCAGCTTGAAGTTTGGGATTGTAGATTAGCTGCTCCATTAAAAACTGCGTTTTCAAGTCCTCAGCAATGTTACCAGTATCATACTCAGCCGACTTCAAGTAATCTGCTGCCTATAAAATTTTAAGGAAATAACACCAACAATCTTAGGGTAAGCAAAATTAAAATTAAAGACCTGACTACTAAAAACTCTGCCAGAAATACTCACCTTAGTCATTCCACCCAGAACAAGAAGGCATGTGAAATACAAGTTTTGGACACTGTCTTGATATCTCAAGACACGATCATACATCAATTCCAGATTTTGACCCCACTGAAATTTCATAGTAAATATTTCAGACCCAACCAAGTTCCATTGCTATGCGTGCATGGCAGTCTAGTGGTTTGGAGGATGTCCGCTCTACTGGGATGGGTTTCTTGATATTCAGATTTAGAGCTGTAGAGGAGGTTCATTGATAGGTGTCTATTTATGTATTACTTTCATATCAATTTGTCCATGTTTCTTTGCTATATTCCTTGGTATTTTTATGTTTTTGTGTGGTTTTGATGTTTGTAGGAGTTTTGGAGCAACTTGCACAAAAATGAAGTAAAACTCTTCATTTTCACCTCTGCTAATCAACCAATTTCTCGGAGTTGATTGTATCGATATACAATTAACCGGATAACATGCTATATACCATTGAAAAGCTCTCGAAGTCTATTTTTTGGAGAAATTTACGGTTCACGAATTTATGTAGTGTACCGAAAGTTGTGATAAAAATGGTATGAGAAGTGTATATTTGTAATTCCATATATCACTGTATCATATTATTAAATACGGGGAACTGTAGCAAGTTACTGTAGTAGAGTATATAAACACATTTTAGGGTTTTATTTTCATAACTTGAAGGGGGGAAAACGTGGGAGGAGGCTGCATTTCTGGATTTCTCTCATCCCTTGGAGTTCTTGAAGGAGAAAGAAGATTTTGAAAGAGGAGGAACTACAATTCCAAGAAGATTCATCTACAAAGAAGATTTTCAAAGAATTTGCTAAGTTCTTTCTTTCCTTTTCAATTCTGGAATTTCTCTGTATTGTATTTGTTATTCTGATTGAATATGTGTAACTAAATCTGAATTGGTTGAGGGTGATTTCAAAGCCCTTGATATGGATTTTGTGAGTTGATTGTGTAAGAAATTGTTATCCAATTCTCTAATTGAAGTTGCTTGTATTTTCCCATATCTAATGCTTATGATTGCTTACTGATTGTATTTGGAATGGCCAACTGAATATAATCTGTTGTTGTCTATTACTAGATTAGAAATCTTGATCCGTAATTGTCATGAATTTCCAATCATTAGTAGCAAAATTGTGATCAGAGATTGCAATTGGAAAATACAACCTAGGTTAAATAATCTGAACTTGTGTGATTATTGCTTAGATCAACCTATCTTTCTCATCGTAATGCTTCCATTGAATTAAACTTAGAGAGCTTGTTCTAGGTTGTTTAATGGATAGAGATTAAATAAAGAGCTTGTTTTATTTAACAACAAAGTAAGGAAAGATTGGGATAACAGAGCTTGTTGTTATCTACGGTTGATAATTTCAATGGTGTAATTGGATGACAATTCTATGATTAATTCGCAAATCCATATCTTGTGGTAGAGAATGATCCCTTAACCAGATTTTCGTCAGTGATTAATTCTCACTTCAATTAAGTTAGCATTGTGTTATTCTTTAGTTGCATTAATATTTCATCTAGTTAATCAATCAACAAAACCCCCCATTTATTCTGTTTTCGCTTTCGAATAACAAATTTAATTAGAATCAATCCTCGTGGGAACGATATCTTACTCATCACTTTATTACTTGTGCGACTAGTATACTTGCTAGTTTCGAACGCATCAAGTTTTTGGCGCCGTTGCCGGGGATTGATTTTCTAATCGATTTGTTATTTTGTTTTCATTGTTGATTCGTATTTTTTGGTTTTTCTTTTCTGATTGTTTGTGTTTAGGTGACATGGCAGTAAACTTCAACAGTTCAGTAGCCGATTTGAGCCACAATTACATTGGAGTGTAAATGAGGTAAGCACTCAGAACATTGAACAACAACTTTCTGAGCTAATTCTCTTGTGGAAAACATGGCTGTAGGACATATTCAGCAATCTTATGCATGTGGAGTATGTTCTGCCATGGACCATCCAACCAACATGTGTCCAACTTTGCAAGAAGGAGATACGGAACAAGCCAATGCCATGGGTGGATTTTCAGGACAACCAAGGCAAAGGTATGACCCTTTCTCCAATACTTACAATGCTGGATGGAGAGATCACCCTAATTTAAGATATGGGAATCATCAACCAATTGCCCCAAATGCCATACCAATTCGACCATCAGGTTTCAATCAACCAAGGGTGCAGCAACCATTTCAAGCATAACCACAACCAGCACCACAACCAGCTCCACAAAATTCAGGTATGTCTCTCCAGGATATTGTTAAAGCACTTGCCACTAACACAATGCAATTTCAGCAGGAAACTAGGGCAAGTATCCAAAACCTGGAAAATCAAATGGGACAATTGGCCACTAACATGAGCAAATTTGAGAGTCAAAGCTCAGGAAAATTACCTTCTCAGCCGGTGATCAATCCAAGAGAGAATGCTAGTGCTGTAACTTTGAGAAGTGGAAAGCAATTAGACATTCCACCAAAGAAATCACAAACTGATGAAGGGGATGCCACCACTTCCACCATGAATAAAACATCATCTTCTAAGGTAAATCTTGAAACTCCCATTCCTTCTTATGTTACTCCTCCACCTTTTCCCAGCAGATTTGCAAAATCAAAGAAGGAGGAACAAGAGCAGGAAATCTTGGAGACTTTTTGCAAGATTGAGGTAAATATACCACTTCTGGATGCTATCAAGCAAGTACCTCGTTATGCAAAATTTCTCAAGGAGTTATGCACCAACAAGAGAGAGTTAAAAGGAAATGAGAAAGCAAGTGTGGGCGAAAATGTTTCAATTGTACTACAACGAAAAATTCCTCGAAAGTGCAAAGATCCAGGTACATTTACCATTCCATGCACTATTGGGAATACCAAGTTTGAAAGAGCTATGTTAGATTTAGGAGCATCTATTAATGTCATGCCATATTCTATTATGCTTCTTTGAATCTTGGACCCCTTGCGAAAACTGGTATTGTAATTCAACTTGCTGATCGTTCTAATGCATATCCCAAAGGAGTTGTGGAAGATATGCTTGTGCAGGTAAATCAATTGGTTTTTCCAGCAGACTTCTATGTTCTAGAAATGGAGGATGACACATCTCCCAATCCAACACTGATTCTTTTGGGGAGGCCATTCTTGAAAACTGCCCGAACCAAGATTGATGTTCATGATGGCACTCTCACCATGGAGTTTGATGGCGAGGTGATTCGTTTCAATATTTTTTAGGCAATGAGTTATCCTAGTGACTTGCATTCTGTTTTTGCAGTTGATGTTATTGATTCTTTGGCACAACAATGTTTTGATTTAACTCACAAGGATGGATTGGATGTAGCTATTAGTAAGCACATAGGGATAGAAAATTTCAAAGGACCACGAAGGTTGATACAAGTGTCCAAAGAAATGGAGGAAGTTGTGGTAAGCTTAGATGAGACCATAGCTATAACCACAAACAGGTATGATGTTTCGTACATTGAATTGCCTTTGTCTAATGAGAAACTTCGTCCTTCAGTGATGAAAGCACCTGCCTTGGAGCTTAAGCCTCTTCCAGATCATTTGAAGCATGTATTCTTGGGTGAGAAAGATACTTTGCCAGTCATAATAGCAAAGGGCCTTGCACCATTACAAGAAGAGAAACTCATCCGAGTGCTTCGAGATCACAAAACAGCCATTGGGTGGACAATCGCTGACATCAAAGGTATTAGCCCAGCCATATGCATGCACCGTATCTTATTAGAAGAAAGATCCAAGCCCACTCGAGAAGCACAGCGGAGGTTGAATCCTCCAATGATGGAAGTTGTCAAGAAAGAAATCCTGAAATTGTTAGATGGGGTGTGATTTATCCAATTTCGGACAGCAAGTGGGTGAGTCTAGTCCAAGTTGTTCCGAAGAAATCTGGTGTTACGGTGGTTAAGAATGACAATAATGAGCTAGTTCCCACTCGTATCCAAACCGGCTGCGAGTTTGTATTGATTATCGGAAGCTCAATTCAGTAACTCGCAAGGATCACTTTCCTTTGCCATTCATTGATCAAATGCTGGAGAGGTTAGCAGGTCATTCTCACTATTGTTTTCTTGATGGCTATTCAGGATATAATCAGATTGTCATTGCCCCTGAGGATCAAGAGAAAACTACATTCACCTGCCCATTTGATACATTTGCCTATCGACGCATGCCATTGGGTCTTTGCAATGCCCCTGCCACTTTCCAAAGGTGTATGGTAAGTATTTTTTCTGATTATGTTAAGAACATCATAGAGGTATTTATGGATGACTTTAGTGTTTTTGGTGATTCTTTTGATAAATGCCTTGACAACCTTACCCTTATACTTCAAAAATGTATAGAAACTAACCTTGTTCTGAATTGGGAGAAATGTCATTTTATGGTAGATCAAGGTATAGTTTTGGGACATGTTATTTCTGCTAGGGGTATGGAGGTGGATAAATCCAAGATAGATCTTATATGTTCCTTACCACCTCCCACAAGTGTGCGGGATATTCGTTCGTTTCTTGGTCATGCAAGTTTTTATCGTAGATTCATCAAAGATTTCTCGAAGATAGCATTGCCCCTATGCAGATTATTACAGAATGATATGGCCCTTGAATTTGATGAGAAATGCAAAGAGGCATTTGAGAAACTAAAGGAACTCTTGACTTCGGCTCCAGTAATCCAATCTCCGAATTGGAATCATCCATTCGAGATCATGTGCGATGCAAGTGACTACGCTGTGGGTGCCGTTTTGGGTCAACGAATTGGCAAAATTCCACATGCCATTTACTATGCATCTCGGACTTTAAATGATGCTCAACTTAATTATTCTACCACTGAGAAAGAGCTGCTAGCGGTTATTTTTGCTTTAGAAAAGTTTCGATCTTATTTGATTGGTACTAAAGTAACCATTTATTCTGATCATGCAGTTTTGAGGTACTTGCTCACAAATAAAGATGCTAAACCAAGGCTTATCAGGTGGATACTCCTTTTACAGGAGTTTGAATTGGAAATCAAAGACAAGAAGGGAAGTGAAAACTTAGTTGCAGACCATCTCAGTAGCATTGTCCATGATAAGAATGCACTGCCATTACAAGAAAGTTTTCCGGATGAACAATTGTTGTCTCTAAATGTAGTAGCCCCTTGGTATGCAGATATTGTCAACTACGTAGTTACCAAAAAGCTACCACATGACTTGACTCGAGGCTCAAAGAGACAAGATCAAGAACAATGCCAAGTATTACATATGGGATGATCCGTACTTATGGAAGCATTGTTCTGACCAAGTGACAAGAAGGTGCATTTCTGAATCTGAATTTAATTCAATTTTACCCTTCTGTCATTCTTATGCATGTGGAGGTCACTTAGGACCAAAAAGAACAGCCCTTAAAATTCTTGATTGTGGATTCTACTGACCATCATTGTTCAAAGATGCATATCTGTTCTGCAAAGCTTGTGACCGTTGTCAAAGGACAGGTAATTTAAGTGCCAAAAATCAAATGCCACAAACCCCTATACTTATTGTCGAGATTTTTGATGTGTGGGGTATTGATTTCATGGGTCCTTTTCCTTCATCTTTGGTAATGTTTACATTATACTTGCTGTGGATTATGTTTCTAAATGGGTGGAAGCAAAAGCTACGAGAACTCATGATTCTAAAGTTGTTGTAGATTTTGTGAAATCTAATATTTTTGCGAGATTTGGAACACCAAGAGCCATGATTAGCGATAGAGGGACACACTTCTGTAATAGATCTTTTGAAGCCTTGCTCAAGAAATACAACATCACTCACAAGGTGTCTACTGCATATCATCCACAAACTAGTGGTCAAGTTGAAGTTTCAAATCGAGAAGTCAAATCCATTCTCGAGAAAGACGTGAATCGAACCGAAAAAAAAACAAAAAAAAAAAAAAAAAGCTTGGAGCCTACGATTGAATGATGCATTGGGCATAACGAACTGCTTACAAGACCACCTATTGGTATGTCTCCGTAATTAGGTAGTCTATGGTAAGCCATGTCACCTTCCGGTAGAGCTCGAACACAAAGCATGGTGGGCAGTAAAGCTTTGTAACATGGAGAGGATGCTGCTGGAGAACAAAGGAAGCTTCAACTGCAAGAATTGGAAGAACTTAGAAATGATGCCTATGAGAATTCCAGAATTTACAAGGAGAGAACTAAGGCATTTCATGATAAAATGATCTACAGGAAGAATTTTGAAGTGGGACAGAAAGTTCTTTTATTTCATTCTCGCCTCAAGTTATTTCCAGGTAAGTTACGATCTCGATGGGTTGGACCTTTTGTCTTAATATGTTTTTCCTCATGGGGCAGTGAAATAAGAGCTTAAAAACGGACAAACAGGTTCAAGGTGAATGGGCACAGGTTGAAGCCTTACTATGAGAATTCAGTGATGCAGGACATCGAGGAGGTACCTCTCTACGAGCCAGCTTATCTTGATGGGTGATGGCAAGAACGTCAGGCTGAGGACGTTAAACCAAGCGCTTATTAGGAGGCAACCCAATGTTTTTGAAACATAAATAAAAAGAGACAAAGAAAAGAAGGTAGTAACGATCAATTTTTGTGTTTCAAGGAGATTCCTCTCATGGGCCATTATAATTGATCAGGTTTTATCTCTCTTTGCCATCTGTCTCATTTGCTTTGTTGTTTGTTTTTTACTTTCATTTGCTCTTGTGTTTTTATTTCTTTTATGTGTCTCGATTTTCTTTTCTTTTCTTTTCTTTTCTTGTGTTTAATTTGATTATTCCGTGCTTCGAGTTCAGTTGTGCAACAGCTTGAGGAAACATTCAAACGGGAGTTGAAGCCATTGCCCAAAGGTTTGAAACGTGCATATCTGGGACAAGAACAAATTCAATCGCATTATCGGTAATATCTCTCTTTTTCTCCTCTTCAATGGATGCTGATATCTTTCTGTCGAACCTTCGTAAATATTTCCCTTCACTTCCTCAAAATGCTGTGTTTAAAAGTTATAAAGTACGGATGACTAGACTTTGGGCGTTGATGCTCCTAAATGTGCCTGCTGATATCCGATGGCTTATCGAAGCCAAGGTGAGATTGTCCGGTGAGCCTGTCATTAATCTCGCAAAATTCATGCCTGGTCTAGGAAAGAGCTACTACGCCAAGAGGCGAAGAGAGTAAAGGTTACAAGTATGTTATAAATGTGCTAGATGGAATTGTAACCAGACTTGTCGTTCATTAGGTTTTTGGTCCAGGAATAGAGAAGATAAACTTTCATTTATTAAGAATGGTTTGAGTAATGAGTCGCTGGATAATGTTCTGTTAACTCTTGAGTCACATTCTTGTGGACTTGTTCAGCGTAAATTACTTAATTTATGGACACAATTTCGTGATGAATTGCAGTGTTATAGTCTAGGGAATCTGACTAAAAATGACCCTGTTTGCCAGTTTATAAGAAAATGGATGGGAAGCAAATCCCCGACTCATAGAAGGCGTTTCAGCCGTTACTGGACGTAAAACCAGAGGAAGATGGAGCCACAATCACAACTACTTGTATATTTGAATGTGTGTTGTTGTTGTCAATTTTTTTTTTTTCTTGTTTCGTTTGATCTGATTATCAATGTTGTTTTTGTGTTGTTGTTGTTTGTTGATTTTGTTTGTTTTAATTTCAAGTTTTCTTTTTGAAAAACCATATGACTACCCTATGGCATAAGTACACGTGGGAGACAAGTGTGGAGGTTTTGTCAACCTCTACCGAAAGTGTATCTCTATTTTTTATGCTTCACGTGGGAGACAAG
>SNVD02003043.1:0-16959 GCA_013180625.2 Boswellia sacra | reverse complement strand
TGTTGACCAGGTATGGCAACCCAAGAGGGGGGGTGAATTGGGTTTTTATTTATCAAAACGGATTTAGAAAACTTTTCTTGCAAGATCAAAATTAGTTCACTCTTTCTTTGAAAATAAAGGTGAAGAAGATGAAATTAGAATTTATCAAAGATGCAATCAAAAGAATAATAATGATGGACAATCACAAGTGCAAGTAAATGTAAAGAGGAAAGGGATAGAGAGAGTGCAAACTCAATTTACGTGGTTCGGCAAACTTGCCTACGTCCACGGGCTCCAGCTCCAGAGGATAAGCTTTCCACTAAGTGAGACATCTTTACAACTGCTTGATGAACAACTCACAAGATTATCTTACAACTCTGATAACACACACCAAGGAGTTCTCTTGATGACAACCTCACCCAAGGCAAACTTCCTTCAACCCTTGATAACACACACCAAGAGTTTTCTTTCTGTGACAACCTCACAAGGCAACTTCCTTCACCCTTGATAACACCACACCAAGAGTTCTTCTTGATGAACAACCTCACCAAGGCAACTTCCTTCAACCCTTGATAACACCACACCAAGGTTCTTCTTGATGAACAACCTCACCAAGGCAACTTCCTTCAACCCTTGATAACACCACACCAAGAGTTCTTCTTGATGAACAACCTCACCAAGGAAAGAGTTCTCACTCTCACCACAATACAAGAACAAAGAAAAATTTTACAACAAAAGTACAACTCTCTTCAAAGAGTAGATAAAGAATATAAAAGCTCTCTAGACTTGATATTTCTCTTGTTTTTTGCTTGATAGATACTTCTCTTGCTCTTTTTGAATTCATGGGAGAATGGCTCCTTTTATAGGCAAATGGGATGAACTTAATCAAGTGAAGACCACCATCTCCAAATTTCTGTCCACCATAAACATCATTTAAATTTTGTCTGTCATTTTTGGCAATGTTCTGTTTTGAAATTTGAAAAATCTTCAAAACATTAAAAGATCTTCACATTTGAATAAGCTTTCAAACGCTCTTCAAGAATCAAGTCATTTGGATATCTGTGCTTCAATATATGGCCCACCCAAAACACCATTCGGTGATCATGTGACTTGATTTTTCTTCCTTGTGTCAGTCCATCGAATTGAATGATAATTATGTCAGTATTCTGTTTAAAATTTGAATTTCTTCAAAACATAAAAGATCTTCATATTTGAATAATATTTTCAAAACATTAAGAATCAAAGAATTTGGATATCTCTATCTTAAGATATGACCAAAACACCATTCGGTGCTCATGTGAGTTGATTTTCTTCTCTGTGTCAGTTCACCGAATTGCATGTCAATTATGTCGACCTTCCATTTGAAATTTGAATTTCTTCAAATATATGAAATGTGCCCCATTAATTCATCTTTCTAATGCCACAAGAATCAAGTCATTTTGATTTTTCTAGCTCAAGATATGTCCAAAGGAGTATTCGGTGCTCATGTCAGATGCTTCCATTTGTCTTTCAACTTGCATGATGATTTGGACAACCTTGCACTTGAAATTTGAATTTCATTAAAACATATGAAATGTTATAAATTGAGTAAGCTTTCCAAAGGATCAAGAATCACATCATTTGGATATCTGTAGAGATATATATGACCAATTGATTGAACATTGCTCATGTGTCACATTCCTTGAGTCAATCCTTGTTCTTAAACTTTGATGCCTTTAACATGTAGTCTTCTCCTTAGCTTCAACACTTCATTTTAATAAGCCTCTTCTTGATTTTAAAAATATTTCAATGATCTTACTCTTGCACATAAATAATCATGTTAGTAAATCTCAATTAATCAATGTGTATGTTATCATCAAAATTATCAGGTATCATTTAGGGCTAACAATCTCCCCTTTTTGATGATGACAAACCATTGATTGCTTTAAAATATAATCTAAAATCAAGAATGAAAATAAAATCAACAATAAGCAAAAAGAATGGCAATTGTTATGAATATAAGCAATCCAACTATTTCTCCCCCTTTTGTTATCATCAAAAAGATGTAATCAAATTAATTACTCCCCCTAAATGAATATTTACTCCCCCTTAACATATGCACCACATTCAAAGATTACATATTAAAGTACAAAGTAAGACATATCCAACATGCCCTAATTCTCTTCTAATTATGCAAAACTTATCTTGACTAAGGGGTTTAGTAAATATATCGACTAATTGTTTATCGGTGGGAATAAATTCTAAAGAAATATTACTTTTTTGCACATGATCTCTAATAAAATGATGTCTAATCTATATATGCTTAGTCCTAGAGTGTTGTATGGGATTTTTTGAAATGTTGATGGCACTTGTATTGTCACATTTGATGGGAATATGATCAAATACCACGCCATAATCTTTTAAAATTTGTTTCATCCACATAGATTGTGCACAACAACTTCTACTGCAATATACTCTGCTTCCACGATTGATAAGGCAACAGAATTTTATTTTCTACTAAACCATGAGACTAATGCATGTCCTAGAAAATGGCAAGAGCCACTAGTGCTCTTTCTATCAAGAAGACTTCCAGCAAAGTCCGCATCGGAAAAACTAATTAGATCAAAATTATTACACTTAGGATACCAAAGACCTAGATTTATGGTTCCAAGAAGATATCTAAATATCCTTTTGACAGCTTTAAAGTGAGATTCCTTTGGACAAGATTGAAATCTAGCACACATTACATACAATAAAACATAATTATCCGGTCTACTAGCAGTTAAATACAAGAGAGCCAAATCTACCTCGAATTTTGTTACCTCAACTCTTTTCCTTTATTCATCTTTGTCAAGCTTGGTTAATGTACCATAGGTGTGTTATATGGTCCTTGAATTATCCCATGCCAACTTCTTGAGGAAGATCTCTTGGTATTAGCTTGATTTATGAAGATCCCATCAATGATTGCTTGATTTGAAGTCCAAGGAAGAAATTTTAATTCTCCAATTAAGCTCATTTCAAATTCTTGTTGCATGCACTTTGAAAATTCCTCACACATAGAAACATTAGTAGCACCAAATATAATATCATCAACATAGATTTGAACAATTAATAAATCATCATTTTTTGTTTTAACAAAAGAGTAGTATCAACTTTTTTCATTTCGAAACCATTATCAATGAGAAATTTGCTCAATCTATCATACCATGCTCTTGGTGCTTGTTTCAAGCCATAAAGTGCCTTTTTGAGTTTGAAAACATGGGTTGGAAAATCATGATTTTGAAAACCAAGAGGTTGCTCTACATATACTTCCTCCATAATGTAACCATTTAAAAATGCACTTTTGACATCCATTTGGTATAATGTAAAATTTTTATAACATGCAAATGCACACAACATTATAATGGATTCTAATCTAGCAACCGGTGCAAAAGTTTCCTCATAATCAATACCTTCTTCTTTATTGTATCCTTGAGCAACAAGTCTAGCTTTGTTTCTAATAATGGTACCATTTTCATCTACTTTATTTCTAAAAATCCATTTAGTGCCTATAATAGAATGATTTTTGGGTCTAGGGACTAATTCCCAAACTTGATTTCTTTCAAATTAGTTCAATTCTTCTTGCATAGCCAAAATCCAACTTTCGTCATTTTCGGCTTCTTTAAAAGTTTTGGTTCAAATTGAGAGACAAATGCAAAATGATTACAAAAGTTTCTAAAAGAAGATCTAGTTCTCATACCTTGTGATGGTTCACCAATAATAAGATCTTTAGGGTGAGCTTTTGCATACCTCAATTCCTTTGGTAATTCTTGGGAAGAATCATTTACTATCTCAAGCTTTTCTTGTTGAAGTTGTAAATCATCTTGACTCTTTTCATCAAGCCTTGATTCCTTGATTTGCCTTTATACTTCAACAATATCATCATCTAAATTCTTTGAAGAAATCACATTAGTTTCATCAAATTCAACATGCATAGATTCTTCAA
Source organism: Boswellia sacra (assembly GCA_013180625.2). Taxonomy (NCBI): domain Eukaryota; kingdom Viridiplantae; phylum Streptophyta; class Magnoliopsida; order Sapindales; family Burseraceae; genus Boswellia; species Boswellia sacra. The sequence continues at coordinate 13,016 of SNVD02003043.1, read as the reverse complement.
TAGTAAGAGTCTTTTTATTAAAAACTCTATATGCTTTACTATGGTTGGAGTAGCCAACAAAAATTCCAACATCGGCTTTTGCATCAAATTTTCCAAGTTATCCTTGGTGTTTAAAATAAAACATTTACATCCAAAAACTTTAAAAAATCCAATGTTGGGTTTTCTTCCTTTCCAAAGTTCATAAGGAGTTTTCTTTGTTAAAGCTCTAATATGGACTCTATTGATTATAAAGCATGCGGTACTAACGGCTTCGGCCCAAAAATATTTTACCAAATTATTTTCAAGTAATATGGTCCTAGCCATTTCTTGGATAGTCCTATTTTTCCTCTCAACAACACCATTTTGTTGTGGAGTTCTAGGTGCGGAAAAATTATGTCCAAAACCATTTTCACCACAAAGATTTTCAAACGCGACATTGTCTACTTCACCACCATGATCACTTCTAGTGGATACAATAGAATGCCCTTTTTGATTTTGGACTCTTTTTGCAAATTTTGAAAAAGCTTGTATGGCCTCATTTTTAGTTTTCAAGAATAATACCCAAGTGATCTTGAATAATCATCCACAATAACAAAAACATAATACTTTCCACCAAGACTTTGAGTTCTTGATGGTCCAAATAAATTCAAATGAAGTAATTGTAGAGGTTTATTTGTTGAAATAAATTTCTTTTGTTTAAAAGAAGTTCTCACTTGTTTTCCAAATTGACAAGCATCACAAATCTTATCCTTTTCAAATTTATTTTTGGAAGATCATCAACTAAATCATTTTTAGAAATTTTTGAAATTGTGTCCATGCTAGCATGACCTAATCTTCTATGCCATAACCAAGCATCATGATTAACAATGAAACAATTTTCTACATGATCAGTAACATCAATATCAATTGTATAAATATTACCACATCTATTACCAACAAATAATGTCTTATTGTTACTAACATCCTTAATCACACATCTATTAGGTTCAAAAGCAACAAAATACCCTTTATCACACAATTGACTAATGCTAATCAAATCATTTTTCAAACCATGAACAAGCAAAACATCTTTAATAATAGGTGAAGAAGGGTTACCAATATCACCATGTCCGATTACCCTTCCTTTGGCCATTATCACCGGAGGGTCACATATCCTCCTTTCTTCATGATTAATCTTTGAAAATTTGGCGGCATATCTCCGGGTCATAGCCTCTTGAGCAATCCCATATCTAAGTACCACTTGTGTTTGCACTCCTTTGTCTTCTACAATCAACATTCAAGGAGTAACTTTTTGGGACCCAAAAGTTCTTGGGTCCTTGGGGGTTAGTTATGATACTTTTTGGAACCCATATTTGTTTCAAATTAGGATTTCTTTTAATGGAGCAAGAATGCATATTGTGTCCTTTTCTTCCACAATAAGTACATGAATGATTAGGATTATTCCTAAAAGATGCATGAGCAAAATAATTTTTAAATACTTTTGATTTTTATGAGTTTTATATCCTAAGCCTCTTTTATCAAAAACACACCTTTGGTTTTGTAACATAGAATTCAAATTTTTTGTGCTTTTTGTAAAAATATCAACAATATTTCTTAAGTCATTATTTTCCTTTTTCAAAATAACATTTTCTTTCTCTAATTTATCAAAATCCTTTTGTTTTAAAATCTCATTTTCAGTTTTCAAAAAATGTATTTGACTTTCCAAACTTTCAAAATCTTTTTGCTTTAAAATTTCATTTTCATTTTCTAAAGCTTCATTTATTTCCACCAGTTCTTCTAATTGAGATAACATGATTTTTGTCTTCTTTTTGAAAGCATTGATTTTTGAATTTTGCTTATCAACTTGCACATGTAAATTTTGGAATGCTTCAAGTAATTCATCATATGAAAGTTTAGGATCATAGTTTAGAATACTTACCTCATCTTCACTTAAAGCCATGAAGCACATGTTTGCCACTTCGCAATCTTCTTCTTCGGTGGAGCTAGCTTCCCTATCATCCCAATTTGTGGCTTTCATTGCTTTGGATTTCTTGTTTTGACTCTTGAAGTAAGGACAATCCATCTTTACATGTCCCGGTTTCTTGCACTCATAGCAAATGACTTGATCATTTTTCTTATCTTGCTTTGAGCTTTGCCCTTTGTACTCCCTTCTAGAATTCTTCTTGAATCCTTGGTTTCTTATAATCATCCTTTTTAGCTTTCTTATGATGAATGCAAGATCTTCATCATCTCCTTCATCGTCGGACTCATCATCTTCTTTTGTTGAAGATTTGAAAGCGATATTTGTCTTTTTCTTGAAATCTTCTTCATTCTCCTTCAAGGTGATTTCATGAGTCATGAGAGAACCCATAAGTTCTTCTAATGGTAGTTTGGTGAGGTCCTTTGCTTCTTGAATTGCCGTCACCTTTGGCTCCCAAGATTTTGGTAGACACTAAGAATCTTTCTCACCATTTCAACATTAGAATAAGATTTACCAAGAGATTTCAAACTATTAATAATATCAGTAAATATAGTAAACATTTCAGAAATTGATTCATCCGATTTCATCTTAAAAAGCTCATAACTATGAACTAGCATACTAATTTTGGATTCTTTAACTTGACTAGTTCCTTCATGAGTTACTTCAAGTGTGTGCCATATTTCTCGTGCCGTAGAACAAGTAGATATTCTATTAAACTCATTTCTATCTAGAGCACAATACAACACATTCATAGGTTTAGCATTCAAACTCAATTTCTTTTTATCATCTTCACTAAACTCTTTAGGTTCTTTAAGCATGCATTCCCCATTTTCAATTTTGGTTGGAACAAAAGGTCCTTCCAAAACAATAGACCACAAATTATAATCAAAAGATTTCAAGAAAATACTCATTCTATTTTTCCAATAAGAGTAATCACTTCTATTAAAAAATGGAGGTCTAGAGATAGAAAGTCCCTCAACATATGAAGTTGAATTAAAAGTTGCCATAGCTCAAAAATCGGTTAAGATTTAAAAAATGAGCAACCTTGCTACGATACCACTTGTTGACCCAGGTATGGCAACCCAAGAGGGGGGGTGAATTGGGTTTTTATTTATAAAAACGGATTTAGAAAACTTTTCTTGAAAGATCAAAATTATTTAAATCTTTATTTAAGAACAAAGGTGAAGAAGATGAAAATAGAATGCAATCAAGAGAATGGCAATAAAGAACAATCACAAGTGCAAGTAAATATAAAGAGGATAGGGATAGAGAGAGTGCAAACTCAATTTACGTGGTTCGGCAAACCTTGCCTACGTCCACGGGCTCCTAGCTCCACGAGCTAAGCTTTACACTAAGTTGTAGAAATCTTTACAACTTGCTTGATGAACAACCTCACCAAGACTTTTTCCTTAAACTCTTGATAACACCACACCAAGAGTTCTTCTTGATGAACAACCTCACCAAGGCAACTTCCTTCAACTCTTGATAACACCACACCAAGAGTTCTTCTTGATGAACAACCTCACCAAGGCAACTTCCGTCAACCCTTGATAACACCACACCAAGAGTTCTTCTTGATGAACAACCTCACCAAGGCAACTTCCTTCAACTCTTGATAACACCACACAAGAGTTCTTCTTGATGAACAACCTCACCAAGGCAACTTCCTTCAACTCTTGATAACACCACACCAAGAGATCTTCTTGATGAACAACCTCACCAAGGAAAGACTTCTCACTCTCGTCACAATATAAGAACAAAGAAAATTTGTACAACAAAAGTACAACTCTCTTCAAATAGTAGATAAAGAATATAAAAGCTCTCTTAGACTTGATTATTTCTCTGGCTTTTTGCTTGATAAATGACTTTCTTGACCTCTTGCATGATGGGAGAATGGCTCCTTTTATAGGCAAAATGAGATGAACTTAATCAAGTGAAGACACCATCTCCAAAAATTTTCTGTCCACCATAAACATTGGTAATTTGTTGTCTGTCATTTTGTCATGTTCCGTTTGAAATTGAAAATCTTCAAACATAAAAAGATATGAAAACATTTGAATAAGCTTTCCTCAAAGCACAAGAAATCAAGTCATTTGGATATCCGTAAGCTCAAGGATATGGCCAACAAAACACCATTCGGTGCTCATGTGACTTGATTTTTCCTCCATGTGTCAGTCCACCGACTTGAATGATATTTCTGTCAGTCTTCCGTTTGAAATTTGAATTTCTTCAAAACATAAAAGATCTTCATATTTGAATAAGCTTTCCAAAACATTAAGATTCAAAGAATTTGGATATCTCTATCTTAAGATATGACCAAAACACCATTTGGTGCTCATGTGAGTTGATTTTTCTTCTCTGTGTCAGTCCACCGAATTGCATATCAATTATGTCGATCTTCCATTTGAAATTTGAATTTCTTCAAAACATATGAAATGTGCCCCATTAAGTCATATTTCTAATGCCACAAGAATCAAGTCATTTTGATTTTTCTAGCTCAAGATATGTCCAAAGGAGTATTCGGTGCTCATGTCAGCTGCTTCCCATTTGTCTTTCAACTTGCATGATGATTTGGACAACCTTGCACTTGAAAATTTGAATTCATTAAAACATATGAAAGTTATAAATTTAGTAAGCTTTCCAAAGGCTCAAGATCACATCATTTGGATATTTGTAGGATATATATGACCAATTGATTGAACATTGCTCATGTGTCATATTCCTTGAGTCAATCCTTGTTCTTAAACTTTGGTGTCTTTAACATGTAGTCTTCTCCTTAGCTTCAACACTTCATTTTAATAAGCTCTTCTTGATTTTAAAATTATTTCAATGATCTTACTCTTGCACATAAATAAACATGTTAGTAAATCTCAATTAATCAATGTGTATTGTTATCATCAAAAATATCATGTAGCCTTAGGGCTAAACATATCCTTTCTTCTCTTCAGTGGTTCTGAATCTTTCTTCGAACCTTTGTAAATATTTCCCTTTTCACTTCCTCAAAATGCTGTGTTTATTAAAATTTATAAAGTACGGCATGACTAGAACTTTGGGCATATTGAGCTCCTAAATGTGCCCTACGGATATCCGGTGGCTTATTGGGAAGCCAAGGTCGAGATTGTCAGGTTGAGCCTGACATTAATCTCGCAAAAATACAGTCTGGTCTAGGAAGAGCTACTACGCCAAGAGGCGAAGAGCGAAACGAGGTACAAGTATGCTATAATGTGCTAGATGGAATTGAACCAGACTGTCGTTCATTAGGTTTTGTGTCCAGGAATAGAAGAAGATAAAACTCTCGTTTATTAAGAATGGTCTGAGTAATGAGTCGTTGGAAAATATTTTAGTAACTCTTGAGTCACATTCTTGCGGACTTGTTCAGCAGTGAACCTACTTAATCTGTGGACACAATATCGTGATGAATTGCAGTGTTATAGTCTAGGGAATCTGACTAAAAACGACCCTGTTTGCCAGTTTATAAGAAAACTGGATGGGAAGCAAATCCCCGACTCATAGACGGCGTTTCAGCCGTTACTGGACGTAAAACCAGAGGAAGATGTGAGCCACAATCACAACTACTTGTATATTTGAATGTGTGTTGTTGCTGTCAAATTTCTTTTTTTTCTTGTTTCGTTTGATCTGATTATCAATGTTGTTTTTGTTTTATTGTTGTTTGTTGATTTTGTTTGTTTTAATTTCAAGTTTTCTTTTTAACAAACCATATGACTATCCTATGGCATAAGTACACGAGGGAGATAAGTATGGAGGTTTTGTCAACCTCCGCCGAAAGTGTATCTCCATTTTTAATGCTTCACGTGGGAGACAAGTGTGGAGGTTTTGTCAACCTCCGCCGAAAGTATATCTCCATTTTTCATATTTCTCATGGGAGACAAGTGTGTAGGTTTTGTCAAACCTCACCGAAAGCATATCTAATTTTTTCAAATCTTGAGGGCGATAAATCTGCATCGAGCAACCCCCACCGAAATTATGTTCCCATGTGTCAAATTTGAGAGTTTTACGTGTGTGTATATATCTATTCTCCATATTTTCAAATGTCATTATTATAACCTGTCTTACACTTGAAAAGCATATTATCTAACGTGCATCATTGTCTTACACAAGGTTAGAGCACTTGTAGAAATGGAGAAAACACCAATTCGGCGATTTCAAAATATATGCGTATTTTGTGGATCGCAATTTGGTAAAGATTGAGAGTTTACAATAGCAGCTCTTGATCTTGGTAGGAAATTAGCTGCGAGGGGTATTCATTTGATTTATGGAGGGGGTAGTCTTGGGTTAATGGGGTGTGTGTTGACAGCTGCATCCTTGGGAGGAAGTAAAGTTCTCGGCATTATCCCTAAACCATTAGCTGTGCGAGATATCATAGGCAACACAATGGGGCAAGAGTTACAGGTCTCTAGCATGCATGAGCGTATTGCACATATGGTCAATAAATCTGATGCATTTATAGCTTTGCCCGGTGGTTATGGTACATTAGAGGAGATATTTCAAATCACCTCTTGGGCACAGCTAAACATCCATCGGAAACCCATTGTTTTGTTAAATGTCAATAATTTTTTTGATGGTTTTTTGTCTTTTCTTGATCAAGCAGTAGAAAAAAACTTCATCTCACAGTCAGCGAGGCAAATCCTGGTTACAACTTCAACTGCAGGAGAGTTAATTGACAAATTACAAGAATTCATCTATTCACCTGATTCAATAATGGCTCGGATAGATTGGTTTGGAGAAGGCAATAAGAGGTGTAAACTGGATTTAACGCTCCATCTGTAATCTCTATCTGCTGGTTTGCTTTGTTTTTGTTTCCTTTCTTTTTATTATGTTTATTTGAGAGTTTTCATGTTATTTCTTTTGAGCTTTTTCAGGTTATTTCTTTCGTCCCAGATAATATTTTCTAATCTCGGTTTTTAGAGTGGTGGCTTAAAAAGTTCAAGTTCTCTTGAAACGCATTCTGGATCTCTTCAATCCATAATGGCTTAATAAGGAGGCTAACTTCTAAACTTTGTAGACCCATTCTAACTAACTTGTTTTTGTTTGCTGACTTGTTGAACTTTGTTATTTATGAGTGAGTTTAGTTTTGCGTAATTTAGAGTTGTTATGTGTTTTTATCTTTATCAGTTTCGATTCAAAAAAAACAATTGTTGAAAAACCTGAGAATGGCAGAATATGGGGTTTTCTTAACTCTTGAAACGCATTCTCTCTCAATAAATCTGTAGTTTGTTTATTTCATGTTGTTTGAAGTGTCTTGTTTTTTGTTTTGTTCTTTCATAATAAAGGTATATAGGCTGGAAACCTTAAGTCTGCGGGCTACTGGTCCTAAGGATTGTTGAAATATACAATCTTGACTCTGGTGTAACAGCGCCACGTACCTCTTTTCTTGCATTTTGTGGGTCGATGATAAGATAATGATTGAATTAAGAATAAATATTGGAAAATGATAAATGATGCATGGATCTGTGTGCTTGAAATGTTTATTGGTTTTCGCTTTGCTTTTGATTCCTTGCGCAACATTGAGCACTGAGCTATTATCAATGAGTTATTTGTTCACTTAGAGAAAGTTTATGTAATTTAAATGTTTCTTCAGATTTCGATGAATTCTAGAACTTGTTTGATGGTCACTCGAGGCGAAATCCTAGACTGTGCAACATTAAGGAAATGATTTAGGTCATCTTTGGACCGTTTGAGCCTTAATAACCACCCTTGACTGAAATTGATCCCTAGTTACCCCTTTGAGCCTTGTAAGCCTTTTTTTCTTGTTAACTCACTAAAAGATTTCCTAACCTCAAATGAATTTTTTTTTTCCGAAACAGTTTATCCCTTACCCATGAGCATGTAGATCCTTCACGATTACATTTTGAGCTATGTTCTGGTTTTAGGAAGTTAGAGGAGGTTGGGATGTGTCATGAGCAATGCAAGTGAGTTCTATTGTGTTTGAAAAAAAAAAAGAAAAAAAGCCAATCTGTACTTATCGTCCACATACTTTACACATTGAGGACAATGTGTTTGTTTAAGTGTGGGGGAGGGGAAGTGTAAAAAAAAAAAAAAAGAAAAAAAGAAAAAAAAATAAAAAAAAGAACAAAAGAAGAAGAATAAGAGATCTATACCCTTAAGTGTTTTTAAAAAGAATGAAACAACAAAGTGTGGGGGTGTAGTTTTCTTTTGTTTTCTGCCAAAAAAAAAAGATTTGAGTGTTCTAAATAAGTTTGGGGGAGTAACCTGGTGAATTGAAATAAAGTTGTGTTATAGGGTTGAGCTCTACTTTGCCTTGAATGATTTATGTGTTTGTGGGTGATTTGAGCCAAATTATTATACTTTATCATACCTTCACCCAAGCCAAACGTTACAAGCTTAATAAAGTCCTACTTGATCCTTGGTGTTGTGCATGTCTACAGTAGTGGAGAGTGACTTGAAAAGCAAGCCTATAGAGTTCATTTATACGCACATCTTCACTATTAAATATGATTCATTTTTATGCATAAACTCATCCGGGTTACGAATGATTAGGTGAGAATGGCTCTACACACACACACTGGAGGAATTAAAGTAGAGCGAAGCTAATCTTTGTAATGAGATTCTTGATCAAATACATTATTTTGAAGTTTTTCTTGGGTTATAATTAAGTACAATCTTTGAGGCCTATTTGCAAGTTGAAGTATTTGTGTGTTTTAATTTTTTGTTGATTCTGTTTCGGTTTAGTTTTATTTCATATTGTCGTAGTTGCTCGAGGACTAGCAAAGTCTAAGTATGGGGGAATTTGATAGGTGTCTATTTATGTATTACTTTTATATCAATTCGTCCATGTTTCTTTGCTATATTCCTTGGTATTTTTATGTTTTTTGTGTGGTTTTGTTGTTTGTAGGAGTTTTGGAGCAACTTGCACAAAAATGGAGTAAAACCCTTCATTTTCACCTCTGCTAGTCAGTGATCTTCTCGGATTTAATTGTATTGATATACAATGAACCCGATGACATGTTATATACCGTTGGAAAGCTCTCGAAGTCTATTTTCTGGAGCAATTTACGGTTTATAAATCCATTCAGTGTACCAAAAGTTGCAATCAAAACAGTGTGAGAAGTATAGAAATGTAATTCCACAAATCACTGTAGCATGTATAATGCGGGACACTGTAGCAGGTTACTGTAGCAGAGTATTTAAACACATTTTAGGGTTTTATTTTGATAACTTGAAGATGGGAGAACGTGGTGGAGGCTTCAGCTCTGGAATTCTTTCATCTCTTGGAGTTCTTGAAGGAGAAAGGAAGCTTGGAAAGAGGAAGAACTACAATCCAAATAGAATTACATCAAATTTGCTAAGTTTTTCCCTTCCCTTTCATTTTCTGGAATGTCCCCATGTTGTATTGTATTTACCACGTTCTTAAACATGTGTAACTGAATCTGAATTGGTTGAGGGTGATTTCAAAGCCCCTGATATGGTTTTTGTAAGTTGATTGTGTAAGGAATTGTTATCCATTTCTCTAATTGAAGTTGCTTGTATTCTCCCATATTTAATGCTTATGATTGCTTGCTGATTGTATTTGAGTGGCCAACTGAATATAATCTGGTTTTGATTTATTGCTAGACTAGAAATCTTGATCCGTAATTGTCTTGAATTTCTAATCATTAGTAGCAAAATTGTGATCAGAGATTGCAATTGGAGAATACAACCTAAGTTAAATAATCCGAGCTTGTGTGTTTATTGCTTAGATCAACCTGTCTTTCTTTTCATAATGCATCCATGGAATTAAATTTAGAGAGCTTGTTCTAGGTTGTTTAATGGATAGAGATTAAGTAAAGAGCCTATTTTATTTAACAACAAAGTAAGGAAAGATTGGGATAACAGATCTTGTTGTTATCTACGGTTGATAATTTCAATGGTATAATTGGATGACAATTCTATGATTAATTCGAAAATCCGTATCTTGTGGTAGAGAAGGATCCCTTAACCATATTTCTCTCATTGATCTTTCATTCAAATCAACTTCTGTTTTGTTATTCTTAATTTGCATTCTTATTTCATTTAGTTAATCATTCAACAAAACCCCCCTTATTTAGTTTATTGTTGCTTTCAAATAACAAATTCAATTAGAATCAATCCTCGTGGGAACGATATCTTACTCATTACTTTATTACTTGTGCGACTAGTATACTTGCTAGTTTCAAACGCATCAATTATCATTATCAACAATTGGGGGTTGTGATCTGGATCCTCCATTTTGTATAAACTCTGTGCCTTCAAATCAATGTGATCTTTCTTTACTTGTATGTTAGTGAACCTGCTCTGATACTAATTGTGAGATCTAAAAGGATGGTTAGTTACACATAATATAACAGCAAACTATAATATAGAATGGCACAGAAGGATTTACGTGGTTCGAATCCTACGTCCACGGACAAGTTAGAGGTGCAGTTTACTGATTCTTATTTGTATAATCTTTAGGTGCGTTTATAATGCTGACTCACTCTTACACATTGACCTAATCTTTGTAAAACAAAATCCCACCAAGATTTTAAACTCTAGTGACACTACCCATTCTTTATTGCTGATAACTTAACAACACACTGTTAAGTAATACATAACAATGATGTCTGACATTGAATTATATAAACATTCAACTTGCAAGTTCTCTCGAGTGAATGTTAACTCAAACAGACAAACAAAATTTATGCATAATCACAACCTCTCACACATAAATAAAACTCTCATAAAATATAATTAAAGATGTATTCCAATTTTGCATTGAAGCTCTTCTCAGTTTCTTGAAATGCGGAAACACACACATACATATAAGTTATAGGAAATAACATTATATATAGTGTGAAATTCAGTTGTCATTCTCATCAAAATCCTATAGAATCCCAATCAAACTCAATTGGTAAGAATAGGATAATGATCAATAATATAGAAACTGATATAAATAAACTCCTAAGTAAATTAGGACACAAATAAAATATACTCATAATAGAATATTTTTAGTAATATATTATTTGGAAAATACTTTTAAACTCACATAATTAAATTTAATTTATCTTTTCTTTATAATATAATATTTTTAGTAATATATTATTTGGAAAATACTTTTAAACTCACATAATTAAATTTGTACTTTTTTGTAAAACTCACAATCAAACAATTTTTTTTGAAGTTTTATTTCTGTATATAACTCTATTTTCAGAAAAGTCATACCAAACAAAACCAAATAACAAAAAAAAATTTATAAGGATTTTTTTTGGTCAAATCTTCTAAATATTAATGTGGCCATTTAAAAAACAAAGTTCACAGTGTGTTAAAGCTTTACTTTATTTTAATTTTGTCGACTTCTGTGGCTTGCAATAAAAATCATGGCACTCAAAAAATTCTAAACTCCAAGTAGCTTTCATTGGTCTCGACCCTGAACATTAAGAACTCTTTGAAATGTCCCTTTCATGTACAGAAAGCAGACCACACAATAGATAGCTGTACCCATGCGAAAATAAACATTCTTGTTTTGGAAATAGCTAATTACTAATATAATAGTTCAAGAAATTTTGTGACAATTAAGATTCATGTGTGTGTGTGTATATATATATATATACTAACACATTATCTCATGATTCATACAATAAATGATACATACTTACTAAGTTATTTGATATTAAAATTTAAGAAGAGTATAATTACTATTTTATTCTCGGATGAGAAATTAACCTATAGTAAATTAATGAGGGTATCTTGTCACTGAAACAATAGAGCTAATAAGTTTAACGTTAAATAATAATTTAAAAAACTGTCAAGCCTATCCATCTATTTAAAAATGAAACATATATATAAATATATAGGTAAAATAATTAAATTATTGACTTATTCATGAATGACATTGTGATATTTCTATTGAACCTTACAACACGAAAAGAGGTCAATATTTTCAATATAAGAGATATGTTTTAAAACTCATAAAAGTGACTTATATCCCTAATCATACATTAATGTTATGAATGTTATGATCCTTCAATAGTTGACATGAACAGCGGTAGTATGATTCATAGCTTCAATTAAAGCAACTCTGGCCATCTTTTGTTAACTCTATCATCAGCCACCTTGGCATTTTGTCACAAACTACAAGAAAAATGATCATATTTGAAGATCTTAAAATCGCCATCAATGGCACCGTCAAATATAGTCAATTTGACTATATTTGACGGTCAGTCAAAGTGTCAAATATACATATGACTGTACTTGACGGTTTTGACCGCCAAGTATAATAGGTTTAAAAATAAAAAAAATATATTTGACGGTTTTTGACTGCCAAGTATAATAGTTTTAAAGATTAAAAAAAAATACTTGACAGTTTTTAACTACCAAGTATTTAAAAAAATTAATATATATGTATATAACAAGTATTTTAAAAAATTTAAGAAATTCATAATCTGTATCATTTGTCACATTAAACAAATTTCTCATAAAACTCCTAACTTCCCAATGAAAGTAAAATAAGATAACAATTTTGGAATGTTAAATAAAATTTTTTGTAATAAAGCAACACAATATTTGAGTTCTTCCAGCTTCAGTTTCAGGATTGCTCAAATGTGGGTGTTCTGTTGACTGCAATCCTCCTAAATATACGATTGAAATCACCCAACTTTGAGCTAATAGGTATAGGTGCCTCTATTCCCATATCCTGACTAACCTAAAAAAACAAATATTCAAACAAAATATGTTACTCCATTGTTAGCTCAACTCCAAAAAAGTAAAGATTTAAAGGAAAAAATAAGGGAATCCAGCAATAGGGATGATTATAGAACAGCTGCTTTTTACTGAAGCAATGAGGGCAACATAAGCACACAAAACTCACAACTCCACTAAATTCTAAAGAACACCATGTGTGGACCATTGTTCATATGTAAGATTGAAATACGGAAATTGATTAGTTTACTCTGTCACTTAATGATCAAATAAAAAGTCTTGATAAACATTCACCGACTATTTGGACATCTTTACCCAGAAAGCAAACAAAATTGCTCACAATATCAGAGAAGGATAAAAAGAAGATCAACAAGAAACTGTTTTGACAAGTACTAATTTGGGT
>SNVD02003042.1:0-17227 GCA_013180625.2 Boswellia sacra | reverse complement strand
AACATTGAGCACTAAGCTATTATCACTGAGTATTTGTTCACTTAGAGAAAGTTTATATAATTTAAATGTTTCTTCAGATTTCAATGAATTCTAGAACTTTTTTGATGGTCACTTGAGGTGAAATCCTAGACTGTGCAATATTGGGGAAATGATTTAGGCCATCTTTGGACCGTTTGAGCCTTAATAGCCAACTTTAATTGAAATTGATTCCTAGTTACCCCTTTGAGCCTCTGTAAGCCTTTTTTTTTGTTAACTCACTAAAAGATTTCCTAACCTCAAATGAATTTGTTCCAAACAGTTTATCCCTTACCTAGGAGCATGTCCATCATTCACAATTTAAATTTGGAGCATGTCTGGTTTGGGAAGTTAAGCGGGGTTGGGATTGTGTCATGAGCAATACAAGTGAGTTCTATTGTGTTTAAAAAAAAAAAGAAAAAACAGAAAAAAAAACCAATCTGTACTTATCGTCCACGTACTTACACATTGAGGAAAATGTGTTGTTTAAGTGTGGGGGAGGGGAAGTGTAATAAAAAAAAAGAAGAAAAAAAAAGAAAAAAAGACGAAGAATAAGAGATCTATACCCTTAAGTGTTCTTAAAAAGAATGAAACAACAAAGTGTGGGGGTGTAGTTTTCTTTTGTTTTGTGCACAACAAAAAAAAAAAAGATTGAGTGTTCTAAATAAAGTTTGGGGGAGTAAACCTAGTGAATTGAAATGAAGTTGTGTTTATAGGGTTGAGCTCTACATAGTCTTGAAGATTATGTGTTTGTGCGGTGATTTGACCCAAAATATTATCCTTATCATACCTTTCACACAGCCAAACGTACAAGCTTAATAAAGTCCTACGGATCCTTGGGGTTTGGGCATGTCTACATTAGTGGTAGAGTACTGAAAAGCAGAGGAATATGGAGTTTATTTATACACCATAGTTCCAATATTAAATATGATTTCATTGTTATGCATAAACTCATCCGCGGGCTACAGTGATTGAGTGTGAGAATGCTTACACACACACACTTGAGGAATTGAAGTGAAGCGAAACTAATTTTTGAGATAAAATTCTTGATCAAGTGCATTATTTTGAAGTTTTCCTTGGGTTATAATAAAGTACAATCTTTGAGGCCTATTTGCAAGTTGAAGCATTTGTGTGTTTTAATTTTTCTTTGATTCTGTTTTGGTTTAGTTTTGTTTCGTATCATTTTAGTTGCTCGAGGACTAGCAAAGTCTAAGTGTGGGGGGAATTTGATAGGTGTCTATTTATGTATTACTTTTATATCAATTCGTCCATGTTTCTTTGCTATATTCCTTGGTATTTTTATGTTTTGTTTGGTTTTGATGTTTGTAGGAGTTTTGGAGCAACTTGCACAAAAATGGAGTAAAACCCTCATTTTCACCCTGATAGTCAACCCATATTCGGATTTTAATGTATGATATACAATGAACCGTGGATGACGTATCATATACCGTTAAAAAGCTCTCGAAGTCTACTTTTTGGAGAAATTTACGGTTTATGAATCCATTCAGTGTACCGAAAGTTGTAATCAAAACAATGTGAGAAGTGTAGAAATGTAATTCCACACATCACTGAAGCATGTATAATACGGGACACTGTAGATAGTTACTGTTAGTATAGAGTATTTAAACATCATTAGGGGGGGGTTTTTTTTTTAAGTTTGAGAAACTTGAGAGTGGGAAAACGTGGGAGGAGGCTACATCTGGATTTCTCTCATCTCTTTTGGAGTTCTTGAAGGAGATTGAAGGCTTGAAAGAGGAAGAACTACAATCCTAATAGATTTCATCAAATTTGCTAAGTTTCCCTTCCCTCCATTTTTGGACGTCTCCATATGTATTGTATTTGTTATTCTGATTGAATATGTGTAACTAAATCTGAATTGGTTGAGGGTGATTTCACAGCCCTTGATATGAATTTTGTGAGTTGATTGTGTAAGAAATTGTTATCCAATTCTCTAATTGAAGTTGCTTGTATTTTTCCATGTTTAATGCTTATGATTGCTTGCTGGATTGTATTTGGGTGGCCAACTGAATATAATCTGGATATTGTCTATTGCTAGACTAGAAATCTTGATCCCTAATTGTCTTGAATTTCTAATCATTAGTAGCAAAATTGTGATCAGAGATTACAATTGGAGAATATAACCTAAGTTAAATAATCCGAGCTTGTGGGTTTATTGCTTAGATCAACCTATCTTTCTTATCATAATGCATCCATTGAATTAAACTCAGAGAGCTTGTTCTAGGTTGTTAATGGATAGAGATTAAATAAAGAGCTTGTTTTATTTAACAACAAAGTAAGGAAAGATTGGGGTAATAGAGCTTGTCATTATCTACGGTTGATAACTTCAATGCTGTAATTAGATGACAATTCTACAATTAATTCGCAAATCCATATCTTGTGGTAGAGAAGGATCCCTTAACAAGCTTTCTCTCATTGATTTTTCATTTGAATTAACTTTCTGTTTTGTTATTCTTTGTTTGCATTATTATTTCACTTAGTTAATCAATCAACAAAACCCCCCATTTGTTCTGTTGTGGCTGTAAAATAACAAATTCAATTAGAATCAATCCTCATGGGAACGATATCTTACTTATCACTTTATTTCTTGTGCGACTAGTATACTTGCTAGTTACGAACGCACCAAATACATTGACCACTAAATTAATGACTAAGACTCATAAATAAACTCAATAGATTATAAGAGCGCAAATAACTAAGCTAGAAAACTGCAATTCCCGAGTAAACTTAATACCACATTAATTATGAACCAGCTGTGAAGAAATAGTCATAACCTTCTCTAGAAAACTCCAAATGACACACCATAACATGTTTTAGAAAGCTAACTTCAAGAACTTTTATGAACATAAATCTTGAAAATTAATTCTCTCCACATCAGTACCAGTTCTTTTACGAAATTGCCCCTCATTTTGGTTCATGTGCACTCTTGATCGTTGTAACAATTTGTACTTCCTCTGAATCGACCAAAGCATTGTAACACTCCCGTGTTAGGTATGCTTAACTATACTTCTATCGATTCCAAGTATGTAATCATAGGACTAGGTAAAGACTTCTTCATGTTTTCTTAATAATTTTTCAAGTCCCTCTTTCTCTTTAGAAGTTGTATCAAGTGCAATGCATATATTCTTGGGTTTTCCAATTGTGCCAAGATTAATATCATGAGTTTGAATGGTACTGATATCAAATATGCTAGTGAAATGCAAATTATCATGCACAATTCCATTAGGAAAGACATAACATAAATAATCAAGTTGATTTTTCATTACATTAAACTTTGAAACATAAACAATGTCCTCTTCTTCAAAGATGTTAGGAAAAAATACATCCTCATAGCAAATGTCTTTAATTCCCTCTTTAATGAAGGCAGTAAGGTTCGCAGTGCTTGATCTTGAGGCTTCTCCTCCTTAATCTTCATCTTCTCAACTCTCAACCAAGTCACACCCCTTGACAATTTTAGCCTGGAGTATGTCCTTGAAGATCTCGACTCCAGGCTTCAACATTTCCTTGTAAACCCATGGTTTAGTAACTCTCACATACTTCGTATCTTGGGCTTTGACAAACTTGATGAACTTCCCCTTCTTGGGCTCAAATCTTCTTCTTCATTGAACACCTAGACCAACCCTCTTGTAGACCAACCCTCTTGTAGTAGTTTGGCCTTTGAAATTTAAACGGGATGACAAACAACTTCCATTCTTCCCAAGCCCAGTTCCTGGCAAGTATCCTTGTTTCTTCATTAATCCAGTAATGATAGAACTGACTTCATCAATCATAGCTACATGGAAGCCTCCCATGTAAGGTATCTCTCTAACCTTTACATGTCAGGTAGTGACTGCAATGGTTAAGACAGCATGAATGGTCATAATCTCCCTATCCATATTGAATTGGATCTTCTGATGCAAAGTGAAAGGAACTCCACCAAGCAGATGAAACCATGCTTGGCCCAACAAAGCAGCAAAGGTGACAGGAATGTTAAGGATCGTAAACTTAGTCATCACTTCAGTAGGCCCAGTCTTCGCTAACCCTAGAAAATCCCAATAACGCTCCTTTTCGAGTCATCATAAGCCTTGATCACCATCTTACAAGGCTCAAGTTTGTCTTCACTAGCCTCATACTTGTGCAATATCTTTATAGGCATACTATTGATGGCGGATCCATCATCCACCATGATGCAAGGGGACGTCTTCCTACCAATCTCAACGGTGATGAATAATGGCTTGTTGTTATTCCTTCCTTCAAAAGGTAAATCATCACCAGTGAAGGTGATCACACCCTTCTTATTTACCCCATTCGGTTCTCTTTTAGTCATGGTAGTCAACATCTTATTTGGAGTGGCATCTATTGATATCTCCACCTTTGCCATGGCTGCTCTTTGCTTTTGGGATGAGATCAACAAGTCCCAAATGCTAGCATTTGCTTGAGTTTTCTTCAACTATTTGATGACTTGGTCTTCTTTTTCTTTGACTTCTTCCTCAGCAACATCTTTGCCCTTCTCAATAGTATTCTCTTTTTGAATTGGTTTCTCCTTTTCCTTCTCATGGTAATATCTGCCACTCCTTGTTACTCCTTAGACATCCTCATTCTTTCCCTTAAGTGTTTCTCCTTCAACTCTTACCTCTTCTTCTTCATCACTACTAAAGTTAGCCCAAAAGTTTGAAAGAGTCTTAACTTTAGAAGTGTCATCCCATATTCCCCTAACTTTTGCTTCCTTGCATCTTCTAGGCAAACTTTCTCTTCTCACAAGGCTCTTAACTCGCTTCCCTTTTGTAGCTTCACCACCCTTCTTCACCTTAAGTTTTCGAGGTGGTGGGCCTTTTCTACCCCTTTTCTAGCCATCCACTTCTTGGCAATGGAACTTGATGGTGTGGACTTATTCTTGGTGGTTGCCTCTTCATCTTCCACTTCAACTTCTTCTTCATCTTCCTTTTCATGTTCCTCTTCTTCATGGTCACTAAGGCACACAAATTCGGGCTCCAAGCTTTGCTTGACTCCTTTCACTGTAATGTTGGACTATCCACCACCTTAGTGAAGATTTGGGCTACCAAAGGAATAGGCTCCTCTTCTACCCTCTGATAGGTGTTTATTTATGTATAATTTTCATATCAATTCATCTATATTTCTTTGCTATAATCCTTGGTATTTTTATGTTTTTGTGTGGTTTTGATGTTTGTAAGAGTTTTGGAGAAACTTGCACCAAAGTGAAGTAAAACCCTTCATTTTCACCTCTGCTAGTCAACCATCTTCTCGGATTTAATTGTATTGACATACAATGAACCCGATGACATATTATATACCGTTGGAAAGCTCTCGAAGTCTATTTTCTGGAGAAATTTACGGTTTATAAATCCATTCATTGTACCAAAAGTTGTAATCAAAACAGTGTGAGAAGTATAGAAATGTAATTCCACAAATCACTGTAGCATGTATAATACGGGACACTATAGCAGGTTACTGTAGAAGAGTATTTAAACACATTTTAGGGTTTTATTTTGATAACTTGAAGAGGGGAGAACGTGGTGGAGGCTGCAGCTCTGGAATTCTTTCATCTCTTGGAGTTTTTGAAGGAGAAAGGAAGCTTGGAAAGAGGAAGAACTACAATCCAAAGAGAATTACATCAAATTTGCTAAGTTTTTCCCTCCCCTTTCATTTTCTGGAATGTCTCCATGTTGTATTGTATTTACCACATTCTTAAACATGTGTAACTGAATCTGAATTGGTTGAGGGTGATTTCAAAGCCCCTGATATGGTTTTTGTAAGTTGATTGTGCAAAAAGTTGTTATCCAATTCTCTAAATGAAGTTGCTTGTATTTTCCCATGTTTAATGCTTATGATTGCTTGCTGGATTATATTTGGGTGGCCAACTGATTATAATCTGGATATTGTCTATTGCTAGACTAGAAATCTTGATCCGTAATTGTCTTGAATTTCTAATCATTAGTAGCAAAATTGTGATCAGAGATTGCAATTGGAAAATACAACCTAGGTTAAATAATCCGAACCTGTGGATTATTGCTTAGATCAACCTATCTTTCTTATCATAATGCTTCCATTGAATTAAACTTAGAGAGCTTGTTCTAGGTTGTTTAATGGATAGAGATTAAATAAAGAGCTTGTTTTATTTAACAACAAAGTAAGGAAAGATTGGGGTAACAGAGCTTGTTGTTGTCTACGGTTGATAACTTCAATGCTGTAATTGGATTACAATTCTATGTTAATTCACAAATTCATATCTTGTGGCAGAGAATGAACTCTTAACCAAGTGTCTCTCATTGATTTTTCACTCCATTTAACTTTGCTTTGTGTTATTCTTCATTTGCTTTCGTATTAAGTTTAGTTAATCAATCAACAAAATCCCCCCTGTTTAGTTTATTATTGCTGGAAAATAACAAATTCAAGTAGAATCAATCCTCGTGGGAACGATATCTTACTTATCACTTTATTACTTGTGCGACTAGTATACTTGCTAGTTTCGAACGCATCAAGTTTTTGGCGCCGTTGCCGGGGATTGATTTTCTAATCAATTTGTTATTATGTTTTTACTACTGATTCTTGATTGTTATTTCCTGATTGTTTGTGTTTAGGCTTTTATGTCTGAGGGAGAAGCGGATCAACGACTTAAGAGAATTAAGGAGTTTCTCCAATCCTCGAATTTAAGGCTAAATCGGTCAATTTCAACTCCACCCCCAGAATTTGACCTTGCACGACATACTTCCCTCCCATCTTCTTGCAGTTCAATCAAATCTGAATCGGAAGCAATGGCGATGGAAAACGATCAGACTCTTAAGGAGTTAGCGGCTCCAATTATTGATCAACAACCGCTATGCATAAGCACCAATTTTGAGATAGATTTTGAACTTAAATATGGACTGATTCATCTCTTGCCTACATTTCATGGTTTTGCAGCAGAGGATCCGAACAAACGCCTCAAAGAATTTGATAGGTGTCTATTTATGTATTACTTTCATATCAATTTGTCCATGTTTCTTTGCTATATTCCTTGGTATTTTTATGTTTTTGTGTGGTTTTGATGTTTGTAGGAGTTTTGGAGCAACTTGCACAAAAATGGAGTAAAACCCTTAATTTTCACCTCTGCTAGTCAGTGATCTTCTCGGATTTAATTGTATTGATATACAATGAACCCGATGACATGTTATATACCGTTGGAAAGCTCTCGAAGTCTATTTTCTGGAGAAATTTACGGTTTATAAATCCATTCAGTGTACCAAAAGTTATAATCAAAACGGTGTGAGAAGTATAGAAATGTAATTCCACAAATCACTGTAGCATGTATAATACGGGACACTGTAGCAGGTTACTGTAGCAGAGTATTTAAACACATTTTAGGGTTTATTTTCATAACTTGAAGAGGGGAGAACGTGGTAGAGGCTGCAGCTCTAGATTTCTTTCATCTCTTGGAGTTCTTGAAGGAGAAAGGAAGCTTGGAAAGAGGAAGAACTACAATCCAAAGAGAATTACATCAAATTTGCTAAGTTTTTCCCTTCCCTTTCATTTTCTGGAATGTCTCCATGTTGTATTGTATTTACCACGTTCTTAAACATGTGTAACTGAATCTGAATTGGTTGAGGGTGATTCAAAGCCCCTGATATGGTTTTTGTAAGTTGATTGTGTAAGGAATTGTTATCCAATTCTCTAATGAAGTTGCTTGTATTCTCCCATATTTAATGCTTATGATTGCTTGCTGATTGTATTTGAGTGGCCAACTGAATATAATCTGGTTGTGATTTATTGTTAGACTAGAAATCTTGATCCGTAATTGTCTTGAATTTCTAATCATTAGTAGCAAAATTGTGATCAGAGATTGCAATTGCAAAATACAACCTAGGTTAAATAATCTGAACTTGTGTGATTATTGCTTAGATCAACCTATCTTTCTCATCGTAATGCTTCCATTGAAATTAAACTTAGAGAGCTTGTTCTAGGTTGTTTAATGGATAGAGATTAAATAAAGAGCTTGTTTTATTTAACAACAAAGTAAGGAAAGATGGGGATAACAGAGCTTGTTGTTATCTACGGTTGATAACTTCAATGCTGTAATTGGATTACAATTCTATGTTAATTCACAAATTCATATCTTGTGGCAGAGGCAGGATCCTTAACCAGGGTTACTCTCATTGATTTTCATTCTAATTTTACTTTGTGGTGTTGTAGTTGTGCATTACATTACTATTTCATTTAGTTAATCATTCAACAAAACCCCCCCCTGTTTAGTTTATCGTTGCTGGAAAATAACGAATTCAATTAGAATCAATCCTCGTGGGAACGATATCTACTTATCACTTTTATTACTTGTGCGACTAGTATACTTGCTAGTTTCGAACGCATCAAGTTTTTGGTGCCGTTGCCGGGGATTGATTTTCTAATCGATTTGTTATTTTGTTTTCATTGTTGATTCATATTTGTTTTTGTTTTTCTTTTCTGATTGTTTGTGTTTAGGTGACATGGCAGTAAACTTCCAATAATTCAATAGCCGATTTTAGCCACAACTACATTGGAGAGTAAATGAGGTAAGCACTCAGAAACATCGAACAACAACTTCTGAGCTAACTTCTTTGCTTTTTTTTTTTTGGAAAACATGGCGTAGGGAGATATGCAGAAATCTTATGCATGTGGGGTATATTCTACCATGGAGCATCCAATCGACATGTATCCAACTTTACAAGAAGAATATATGGAACGAGCCAATGCCATGGGTGGATTTCCAGGACAACCAAGGCAATGGTATGATCCCTTCTCTAATACTTACAATGTCGGATGGGGAGATCATCCTAATTTTAATTACTAGAATCATCAACCAATCGCCCCAAATGCCATACCAAATCGGCCACAAGGTTTTAATCAACCTAGAGTGCAGCAACCATTTCAAATGCAACCACCACCAATGCCACAACCAGCACCACAACCCGCTCAAGAAAACTCAGGTATGTCAATCCAGGATATTGTTAATGCACTTGCCACTAACACAATGCAATTCCAGCAGGAAACTGGGGCAAGTATCCAAAACCTGGCAAATCAAATGGGACAAGTGGCTACTAGCATGAGCAAATTCGAGGGCCAAGGCTCAGAAAAATTATCTTCTCAAACGGTGATCAATCCAAGAGAGAATGCTTGTGTGATAACTTTGCAAAATGGAGAGCAATTAGATGTCCTGCCAAAGAAATCACAAACTGATGAAGAAGATGACACCACTTTCACCATGAATAAGACATCATCCTCTAAGGTAAGTCTTAAAACTGCTATTCCTTATTATGTTACTCCTCCACCTTTTCCTAGCAGATTGGCAAAATTGAAGAAGGAGGAACAAGAACAAGAAATCCTGGAAACTTCTCACAAAATCGAGGTAAATATACCACTTCTTGATACTATCGAGCAAGTACCTCGTTATATAAAATGTCTCAAGGAGTTATGCACCAGCAAGAGAAAGTTAAAAAAGAATGAGAAAGAAAGTGTGGGGGGAAATATTTCAGCTGTACTACAAAAAAAAATTCCTCCGAAATACAAAGATCCAGGTACGTTCACCATTCCATGCACCATTGGTAAAACCAAGTTTGAAAGAGCTATGTTAGATTTAGAAGCATTTATTAATGTCATGCCATATTCTATTTATGCTTCTTTAAATCTTGGACCTTTTGCAAAAACTGGGATTACCATTCAAATTGCTGATCGTTTTAATGCATATACCAAAAGAGTTGTGGAAGATGGGCTTGTGCAGGTGAATCAATTGCTTTTCCCAGCAAACTTCTATGTCCTTGAAATAGAGGATCAGAAATCTCCTAATCCAACTCCGATTCTTTTAGGGAGACCATTCTCGAAAACTGCTAAAACCAAGATTGATGTTCACGATGGCACTCTCACCATAGTGTTTGATGGCAAGGTGATCCGTTTCAATATTTTTGAGGCAATAAGGTACCCTAGTGACTTATATTCTGTTTTTGTAGTTGACGTTACTGATTCTCTGCCACAACAATGTTTTGAGTTAACTCGCAAGAATGGATTGGATATAACTATTAATGAGCACATAGGGACAAAAAATTCTAAGGAGTCAGAAATTTTGATACAAGTGTCCAAAGAAATGGAGGAAGTTGTGACAAGTTTAGATGAGACCATCGCAATAACCACAAATAGGTATGATGTTTCGTACATTCAATTTCCTTTATCTAATGAGAAAATTCTTCCTTTTGTGATGACAGCCCCTGCCTTAGAGCTTAAGCTTCTTCCAGATCATTTGAGGCATGGATTCTTGAGTGAGAATGATCCTTTGCCAATTATAATAGAAATGGGCCTTGCACGAATACAAGAAGAGGAACTCGTCCGAATACTTACAAACCACAAAACAGCTATTGGGTGGACAATTGCTAACATCCAAGGCCCAGCCATATGCATGCACCTTTTCTTGTTGGAAGAAGGATCCAAGCCCATTAGAGAAGCACAACAGAAATTGGATCCTGCCATGATGGAACCAACGTCGGGCTGAGGACGTTAAACCAAGCGCTTATTGGGAGGTAACCCAATGTTTTTGAAAAATAAGTAAAAGAAAAGAAAAGAAAAAAAATATGGTAATAATGATCAATTTTTGTGTCTCGAGGAGATTCCTTTCGTAGACCATCAAATTGACCAAGTTTTATCTCTCTTTGCCATCTGTCTTATTTGTTTTTATATTTTTTTACTTGTTTTTTTACTTTTGTTTGCTATCGTGTTGTTATCTCTTTTATGTGTCTTTAGTTTCGTTTCTGCTATTTTCTTTTCCTTTGTTTTGTTTAATTTGATTATTACATACTTCGAACTCATTTGTGCAACAGCTTGAGGAAACATTCAAACGGGAGTTGAAGCCATTGCCCGAAGGTTTGAAACGTGCATATCTGGGAGAAGAACAAATTCAATCGCATTATCGATAATATCTCTCCTTTTCTCCTCTTCAATGGATGTTGATATCTTTCTGTCGAACCTTCGTAAATATTTCCCTTCACTTCCTCAAAATGCTGTGTTCAAAATTTTTAAAGTACGGATGACTAGACTTTGGGCATTGATGCTCCTAAATGTGCCTGCTGATATCCGATGGCTTATCGAAGCCAAGGTGAGATTGTCCGGTGAGCCGGACATTAATCTCGCAAAATACATGCCTGGTCTAGGAAAGAGCTACTACGCCAAGAGGCGAGAGCGAAAAGGTTACAAGTATGTTATAAATGTGCTAGATGGAATTGTAACCAGACTTGTCGTTCATTAGGTTTTGTGTCCAAGAATAGAGAAGATAAACTTTCATTTATTAAGAATGGTTTGAGTAATGAGTCACTGGATAATGTTTTGTTAACTCTCGAGTCACATTCTTGTGGACTTGTTCAGCGTGAATTGCTTAATCTATGGACACAATTTCGTGATGAATTGCAATGTTATAGTATAGGGAATCTGACTAAAAACGACCCTGTTTGCCAGTTTATAAGAAAACTGGATGGGAAGCAAATCCCCGACTCATAGAAGGCGTTTCAGCCATTACTGGACGTAAAACAAGAGGAAGATGTGAGCCACAATCACAACTACTTGTATATTTGAATGTGTGTTGTTGTTGTCGAATTTTATTTCTTTCTTGTTTCGTTTGATCTGATTATCAATGGTGTTTTGTGTGTTGTTGTTGTTTGTTGATTTTGTTTGTTTTAATTTCAAGTTTTCTTTTTGACAAACCAGATGACTACCCCATGATATAAGCACACGTGGAAGACAAGTGTGGAGGTTTTGTCAACCTCCGCCGAAAGTATATCTTTACGTTTCATGCTTCACGTGGGAGACAAGTGTGGCGGTTTTGTCAAACCCCACCAAAAGTATATCTACATTTTCATGCGAACGAGGAGAAAAGTGTGTAGGTTTTGTCAAACCTCGCCGAAAGCATATCTCATTTTTTCAAATCTTGGGGCGATAAATCTGCATCGAGCAACCCCCACCGAAATATGTCCCCATGTGTCAAAATTTGAGAGTTGCACGTGTGTACAATATCCATTTTGCATTTTCTCAAATGTCATTGATAACCTGTCTTGCACGGAATCGCCGACTACCTAAGTACTAATCGTCCTTCGCACAAGTTTAGAGCATTTTTGGAAATGGAGAAAACACCAATCGGCGATTCCAAAATATATGCGTATTTTGTGGATCGCAATTTGGTAAAGATGGAGAGTTTACAACAGCAGCTCTTGATCTGGGTAGGACATTAGCTGCGAGGGGTATTAATTTGATTTATGGAGGGGGTAGTCTTGGGTTAATGGGGTGTGTGTCAACAGCTGCATCCCTAGGAGGGAGCAAAGTTCTAGGCATTATCCCTAAACCATTAGCTGTACGAGATATAGTAGGCAACACCATGGGGGAAGAGTTACAGGTTTCTAGTATGCATGAGCGTATTGCACATATGGTCATTAAATCTGATGCATTTATAGCTTTGCCTGGTGGTTATGGTACATTAGAGGAGATATGTCAAATCACCTCTTGGGCACAGCTAAACATCCATCGGAAACCCATTGGTTTGTTAAATGTCAATAATTTTTTTGATGGTTTGTTGTCTTTTCTTGATCAAGCAGTAGAAAAAAAAATCATCTCACAGTCGGCGAGGCAAATCCTGGTTACAGCTTCAACTGCAGGGGAGTTAATTGACAAAGTACAGCATCGTCTATGCCTGATCACAATATCTCGGATAGCTGGTGTGGGAAGGCAATAAGAGGCGAAATGGATCAACACTCCATATGTAATCTCTATCTATCGGTTTGTTTCGTTTTTTGTTTACTTTCTTTTTAGTGTGTTTATTTGAGATTTTTCATGTCATTTCTTTTGAGTTTTCTTCAGGTTATTTCTTTCGCCCAGGTAATATTTTCTAATCATGGCTTTTAGAGTGGTGGCTTAAAAAGTTCAAGTTCTCTTGAAACGCATTCTGGATTTCTTTAATCCATAATGGCTGAATAAGGAGGCTAACTTCTCAACTTTTTAGACCCATTCTAACTGACTTGTTTGTGTTTGCTGATTTGTTGGACTTTATTATTTTCTGCGTAAGTTTAGTTTTATGTAATTTCGAGTTGTTGTGTGTTTTTGTCTTTATCAGTTTCGATTCGAAAAAAAAAAAACATTGTGGAAAAACCTGATAATGGCAGAATATGGGGTTTTCTTAACTCTTGAAACGCATTCTCTCTCAATAAATCTGTAGTTTGTTTATTTCAAGTTGTTTTAAGTGTCTTGTTTCTTGTTTTGTTCTTTCATAATAAAGGTATATAGGCTGTAAACCTTAAGTCTGCGGGCTACTGGTCCTAAGGATTGTTGAAATATACAATCTTGACTCAGGTGTAACAACGCCACGTACCTCTTTTCTTGCATTTTGTGGGTCGATGATAAGATAATGATTCAATTAAGAATAACTCTTGGAAAATGATAAATGATGCATGGATCTGTGTGCTTGAAATGTTTATTGGTTTTCGCTTTGCTTTTGATTCCTTGTGGAACATTGAGCACTGAGCTATTATCACTGAGTTATTTGTTCACTTAGAGAAAGTTTATGTAATTTAAATGTTTCTTCAGATTTCAATCAATTCTAGAACTTGTTTGATGGTCACTCGAGGCGAAATCCTAGACTGTGCAACATTAGAGAAATGGTTTAGGCCATCTTTGGACCGTTTGAGCCTTAATAGCCAACCTTGACTGAAATTGATCCCTAGTTACACTTTTGAGCCTTTGTAAGCCTTTTTCTTTGTTAACTTACTAAAAGATTTCCTAACCTCAAATGAATTTGTTCCAAACAGTTTATCCCTTACCTATGAGCATGTATATCATTCACAATTAAATTTTGAGCTATGTTCTGGTTTTGGGAAGTTAGAGGAGGTTGGGATGTGTCATGAGCAATGCAAGTGAGTTCTATTGTGTTTGAAAAAAAAAGAAAAAATGAAAAAAAACCAATCTGTACTTATTGTCCACGTACTTACACATTGAGGACAATGTGTTGTTTAAGTGTGGGAGAGGGGAAGTGTAATAAGAAAAACAAAAAAAAAAAAACAAAAGAATAAGAGATCTATACCCTTATGTGTTCTTAAAAAGAATGAAAGAACAAAGTGTGGGGGTGTAGTTTTCTTTTGTTTTCTGTAAAAAAAAAAAAAAAGATTGAGTGTTCTAAATAAGTTTGGGGGAGTAACCTGGTGAATTGAAATGAAGTTTTGTTATAGGCTTGAGCTCTACATAGTCTTGAATGATTTATGTGTTTGTGGGTGATTTGAGCCAATTATTATCCTTTATCATACCTTCACCCAAGCCAAACGTTACAAGCTTAATAAAGTCCTACTTGATCCTTGGTGTTGTGCATGTCTACAGTAGTGGAGAGTGACTTGAAAAGCAGGCCTATGGAGTTCATTTATACACACATCTTCAATATTAAATAAGATTCGTTTTTATGCATAAACTCATCCGGGTTACAAGTGATTAGGTGAGAATGGCTCTACACACGCACACTTGAGGAATTGAAGTGAAGCGAAACTAATATTTGAGATGAAATTCTTGATCAAGTGCATTATTTTGAAGTTTTCCTTGGGTTATAATTAAGTACAATCTTTGAGGCCTATTTGCAAGA
This sequence comes from Boswellia sacra, assembly GCA_013180625.2. Classification (NCBI taxonomy): domain Eukaryota; kingdom Viridiplantae; phylum Streptophyta; class Magnoliopsida; order Sapindales; family Burseraceae; genus Boswellia; species Boswellia sacra. The sequence continues at coordinate 2,595 of SNVD02003042.1, read as the reverse complement.
TAAAGCATTTGTGTGTTTTAATTTTTTTGTTGATTCTGATTCGGTTTAGTTTTATTTCATATTGTCGTAGTTGCTCGAGGACTAGCAAAGTCTAATTGTGGGGGAATTTGATAAGTGCTATTTATATATCATTTTCATATCAATTCGTCCATGTTTCTTTGCTATATTCCTTGGTATTTTTATGTTTTTGTGTGGTTTTGATATTTGTTGGAGTTTTGAAGCAACTTGCACAAAAATGGAGTAAAACCCATCATTTTCACCTCTGCTGGTCAACCATCTTATCAGATTTAATTGTATTGATATACAATGAACCCGATGACATGTTGTATACCGTTGGAAAGCTCTCGAAGTCTATTTTCTAGAGAAATTTACGGCTCATGAATTCATTCAGTGTACCAAAAGTTATAATCAAAACAGTGTGAGAAGTGTAGAAATATAATTTCACAAATCTCTGTAGCTGTCTCTTATACACATCTAGATGTGTATAAGAGACAGGTAGCAGAGTATTTAAACACATTTTAGGTTTTATTTTCATAACTGGAAGAGGGGAGAACGTGGTGGAGGCTGCAGCTCTGGAATTCTTTCATCTCTTGGAGTTCTTGAAGGAGAAAGGAAGCTTGGAAAGAGGAAGAACTACAATCCAAAGAGAATTACATCAATTTGCTAAGTTTTTCCCTTCCCTTTCATTTTCTGGAATGTCTCCATGTTGTATTGTATTTACCACGTTCTTAAACACGTGTAATTGAATCTGAATTGGTTGAGGGTGATTTCAAAGCCCCTGATATGGTTTTTGAAAGTTGATTGTGCAAGAAGTTGTTATCCAATTCTCTAATTGAATTTGCTTGTATTTTCCTATATCTAATGCTTATGATTGCTTGCTGGATTGTATTTCGAATGGCCAACTGAATATAATCTGGTTGTTGTATATTGCTAGACTAGAAATCTTGATCCGTAACTGTCTTGAATTTCTAATCCTTAGTAGCAAAATTGTGATCAGAGATTGCAATTGGAGATACAACCTAAGTTAAATGATACGAGCTTGTGTGTTTATTGCTTAGATCAACCTATCTTTCTTATCGTAATGCATCCATTGAATTAAATTTAGAGAGCTTGTTCTAGGTTGTTTAATGGATAGAGATTAAATAAAGAGCCTATTTTATTAAACAACAAAGTAAGGAAAGATTGGGATAACAGAGCTTGTTGTTATCTACGGTTGGTAATTTCAATGGCGTAATTGGATGACAATTCTACAATTAATTCGCACATCCATATCTTGTGGTAGAGAAGGATCCCTTAACCAGGTTTCTCTCATTGATTTTTCAATCTGTTTAATTTGCATTGTGTTATTCTTCACTTGCATTAATATTTCATCTAGTTAATCAATCAACAAAACCCCCCTCATTTAGTTTATTGTTGCTTTCGAATAACAAATACAATTAGAATCAATCCTCGTGGGAACGATATCTTACTTATCACTTTATTACTTGTGCGACTAATATACTTGCTAGTTTCGAACGTATCAACACAAAGTAGAAAGATTGGGATACAAGTTGTTTGTTACTAACGGGAGAGCGGGGGGGGGGAAGGGGAGGGGGGGGGGGGGGGGGGGGGGGGGGGAACTAACATTTGATAATTTCATGGGTGTAATGGATTACAATTCTAACATTATTTGCCAATCCATACTTGTGTAGAGAAGGATCCCTTAACCGGTTTCTCTCATTGATTTTTCATCTGTTTAAATTTGCATGTGTTATTCTTACTTGCATGAATTTTCCCTCTAGTTTAATCAATCAACAAAACCCCCTCATTTATTTTAATTGTTGCTTTCGCGATAACAAATTCCAATTAGAATCAATCCTCGTGTGAACATATCTTAACTCATCACTTTATTACTTGTGCGACTAGTAGACTTGCTAGTTTCGAACGCATTAGTTACACGTGATTAGGTGAGAAGGGCTCTACACACACACACTCGAGGAATTGAAGTGAAGCGAAACTAATCCTTGAGATGAAATTCTTGATCAAGTGCATTATTTTGAAGTTTTCCTTGGGTTATAATTAAGTACAATCTTGAAGGCCTATTTGCAAGTTGAAGCATTTGTGTGTTTTAATTTTTCTTTGAATCTGTTTCGGTTTAGTTTTGTTTCATATCGTTGTTCTTGCTCGAGGACTAGCAAAGTTTAAGTGTGGGGGAATTTGATAAGTGTCTATTTATATATCATTTTCATATTACTTCGTCCATGTTTCTTTGCTATATTCCTTGGTATTTTTATGTTTGTGTGGTTTTGATGTTTGTAGGAGTTTTGGAGCAACTTGCACAAAAATGGAGTAAAACCCTTCATTTTCACTCTGCTAGTCAACATCTCTCAGATTTAATTGTATTGATATACAATGAACCCGATGACATGTTGTATACCGTTGGAAAGCTCTAAAAGTCTATTTTCTAGAGAAATTTACGGTTCATAAATTCATTCAGTGTACCGAAAGTTATAATCAAAACAGTGTGAGAAGTGTAGAAATATAATTCCACAAATCTCTGTAGCATGTATAATACGGGGCACTATAGCAGGTTACTATAGTAGAGTATATAAACAC
>SNVD02003040.1:0-17005 GCA_013180625.2 Boswellia sacra | reverse complement strand
ACGATGAAGGAGACGATGAAGATCTTGCATTCATCACAAGAAAGCTAAAAAGGATGATTAGAAGAAACCAAGGATTCAAGAAGAATTCTAGAAGGGAGTACAAAGGGCAAAGCTCAAAGCAAGATAAGAAAAAAGATCAAGTCATTTGCTATGAGTGCAAGAAACCGGGACATGTAAAGATGGATTGTCCTTACTTCAAGAGTCAAAACAAGAAATCTAAAGCAATGAAAGCCACAAATTGGGATGATAGTGAAGCTAGCTCCACCAAAGAAGAAGATTGCGAAGTGGCAAACATGTGCTTCATGGCTTTAAGTGAAGATGAGGTAAGTGTTCTAAACTATGATCCTAAACTTTCATATGATGAATTACTTGAAGCATTCCAAAATTTACATGTGCCAGTTGATAAGCAAAATTCAAAAATTAATGCTTTCAAAAAGAAGTCAAAAATCATGTTATCTCAATTAGAAGAGGTGGTAGAAATAAATAAAGCTTTAGAAAATGAAAATGAAATTTTAAAGCAAAAAGATTTTGAAAGTTGGAGGAAAGTCAAATATATTTTGTTAAAACAAAAAATGATGATTTATTAATTGTTCAAATCTATGTTGATGATATTATATTTGGTGCTACTAATGTCTCTATGTGTGAGGAATTTTCTAAGTGCATGCAACAAGAATTGAAATGAGCTTAATGGGAGAATTAAATTTCTTCCTTGGACTTCAAATCAAGCAATCAATGGATGGGATCTTCATAAATCAAGCTAAATACACAAGAGATCTTCTCAAGAAGTTTGGCATGGATAATTCAAGGACATATAACACACCTATGGGTATATTAACCAAGCTTGACAAAGATGAGAAAGGAAAAGATGTTGAGGTAACAAAATATCGAGGTATGATTGGCTCTCTTTTGTATTTAACTGCTAGTAGACCTGATATTATGTTTAGTGTATGTATGTGTGCTAGATTTCAATCTTGTCCAAAAGAATCTCACCTTAAGGCTGTCAAAAGGATATTTAGATATCTTCTTGGAACCATAAATCTAGGTCTTTGGTATCCTAAGTGTGATAATTTGATCTAATTAGTTATTCCGATGCGGACTTTGCTGGAAGTCTTCTTGATAGAAAGAGCACTAGTGGCTCTTGCCATTTTCTAGGACATGCATTAGTATCATGGTTTAGTAGAAAACAAAATTCTGTTGCATTATCAACAGCGGAAGCCGAGTATATTGCAGTAGGAAGTTGTTGTGCACAAGCTCTTTGGATGAAACAAATTTTAAAAGATTATGCTGTGGTATTTGATCACATTCCCATCAAATGTGACAATACAAGTGCCATTAACATTTCAAAAAATCCCATACAACACTCTAGGACTAAGCATATAGAGATTAGACACCATTTTATTAGAGATCATGTGCAAAAAGGTAATATTTCTTTAGAATTTGGTCCCACCGAAAAACAATTAGCCGATATATTTACTAAACCCCTTAGTCAAGATAGATTTTGCATAATTAGAAGAGAATTAGGCATGTTGGATATATCTTAATTTTTCTTTGATAATTTTTTAATGGTAGCATATGTTAAGGGGGAGAATATATTTAGGGGGAGTAATTAATTTGATTACATCTTTTTGATGATAACAAAAGGGGGAGAAATGGTTGGATTGTTTGTATTTATAACAATTGCTCTCCTTTTGTTTATTCTTGATTTCATTTTCATTCTTAATTTTAGATATTATTTTAAAGCAATCAATGGTTTGTCATCATCAAAAAGGGGGAGATTGTTAGCCCTAAGGCTACATGATAATTTTGATGATAACAATACACATTGATCAATTGAGATTTACTAACATGTTTATTTATGTGCAAGAGTAAGATCATTGAAATAATTTTAAAATCAAGAAGAGGCTTATTAAAATGAAGTGTTGAAGCTAAGGAGAAGACTACCTGTTAAAGGCACCAAAGTTTAAGAACAAGGATTGACTCAAGGAATGTGACACATGAGCAATGTTCAATCAATTGGTCATATATATCTCTACAAATATCCAAATGATGTGATTCTTGATCCTTTGGAAAGCTTACTCAATTTATAACATTTCATATGTTTTAATGAAATTCAAATTTCAAGTGCAAGGTTGTCCAAATCATCATGAAAGTTGAAAGACAAATGGACGCAGCTGACATGAGCACCGAATACTCCTTTGGACATATCTTGAGCTAGAAAAATCAAAATGACTTGATTCTTGTGGCATTAGAAATATGACTTAATGGGGCACATTTCATATGTTTTGAAGAAATTCAAATTTCAAATGAAAGGCTGACATAATTGACATGCAATTTGGTGGACTGACACAGAGAAGAAAAATCAACTCACATGAGCACCGAATGGTGTTTTGGCCATATATTAAGATAGAGATATCTAAATTTTTTGAATCTTAATGTTTTGGAAAGCTTATTCAAATATGAAGATCTTTTATGTTTTGAAGAAATTCAAATTTCAAATGGAAGGCTGACAGAAGTATCATTCAAGTCAGTGGACAGACACATGGAAGAAAAATCAAGTCACTTGAGCACCGAATGGTGTTTTGGCCATATCTTGAGCTACAGATATCAAATGACTTGGTTCTTGATGCGTTGGAAAGCTTATTCAAATGTGCAGATCTTTTATGTTTTACAGATTTTCAAATTTCAAACGGAACATTGAAAAAATGGCAGACAAGATTACGGTTTTTATGGTGGGCAGAAAATTTGGAGATGGTGTCTTCACTTGATTAAGTTCATCTCATTTGCCTATAAAAGGAGCCATTCTCCCATGCATTCAACAAGTGTAAGAGAAGCATTTTATCAAGCAAAAAAAGCAAGAGAAAATCAAGTCTAGAGAGCTTTTATATTATTTATCTACTCTTTGAAGAGAGTTATACTTTTGTTGTAAAAATTATCTTTGTTCTTGTATTGTGGTGAGAGTGAGATATTATTGTAAAGGATAATAGTTATCCTTGAGAGAACTCTTGTTGTGTGTTATCAAGAGTTGAAGGAAGTTGTCTTGGTGAGATTGTTCATCAAGAAGAACTATTGGTGTGGTGTTATCAAGGGTTGAAGGAAGTTGCCTTGGTGAGGTTGTTCATCAAGAAGAACTCTTGGTGTGGTGTTATCAAGGGTTGAAGGAAGTTGCCTTGGTGAGGTTGTTCATCAAGAAGAACTCTTGGTGTGGTGTTTTCAAGAGTTGGAAGATAAAGTCTTGGTGAGGTTGTTCATCAAGCAAGTTGTAAAGAATTCTACAACCTAGTGGAAAGCTTAACTCGTGGAGCTAGGAGCCCGTGGACGTAGGCAAGGTTTGCCGAACCACGTAAATTGAGTTTGCACTCTCTCTATCCCTATCTCTTTACATTAACTTGCACTTGTGATTGTTCTTTATTTCTATTCTCTTGATTGCATTTTATTTTCATCTTCTTCACCTTTATTCTCAAAGAAAGAGTTAAATAATTTTGATCTTCAAATAAAAGTTTTACAAATCCGTTTTGATAAATAACAACCCAAATCACCCCCCCTCTTGGGTTGCCATACCTGGGTCAACAAGTGGTATCAGAGCAAGGTTGCTCATTTTTTTTTAAATCTTAACCGATTTTGAGCTATGGCTACTTTTAATTCAAGTTCATATGTTGAGGGACTTTCTATCTCTAGACCTCCATTTTTTAATGGAAGTGATTACTCTTATTGGAAAACTAGAATGAGTATTTTCTTGAAATCTTTTGATTATGATTTGTGGTCTATTGTTTTGGAAGGACCTTTTGTTCTTACCAAAATTGAAAATGGGGAATGCATGCTTAAAGAACCTAAAGAGTTTAGTGAAGATGATAAAAAGAAATTGAGTTTGAATGCTAAAGCTATGAATTTGTTGTATTGTGCTCTAGATAGAAATGAGTTTAATAGAATATCTACTTGTTCTACGGCACAAGAAATATGGAACACACTTGAAGTAACTCATGAAGGAACTAGTCAAGTTAAAGAATCCAAAATTAGTATGCTAGTTCATAGTTATGAGCTTTTTAAGATGAAATCGGATGAATCAATTTCTGAAATGTTTACTAGATTTACGGATATAATTAATAGTTTGAAATCTCTTGGTAAATCTTATTCTAATGTTGAAATGGTGAGAAAGATTCTTAGTGTCTACCAAAATCTTGAGAACCAAAGGTGACGGCAATTCAAGAAGCAAAGGACCTCACCAAACTACCATTAGAAGAACTTATGGGTTCTCTCATGACTCATGAAATCACCTTGAAGGAGAATGAAGAAGATTTCAAGAAAAAGAAAAATATCGCTTTCAAATCTTCAACAAAAGAAGATGATGAGCCGACGATGAAGGAGATGATGAAGATCTTGCATTCATCACAAGAAAGCTAAAAAGGATGATTAGAAGAAACCAAGGATTCAAGAAGAATTCTAGAAGGGAGTACAAAGGGCAAAGCTCAAAGCAAGATAAGAAAAATGATCAAGTCATTTGCTATGAGTGCAAGAAACCGGGACATGTAAGATGGATTGTCCTTACTTCAAGAGGGTCAAAACAAGAAATCCAAAGCAATGAAAGCCACAAATTGGGATTATAGGAAGCTAGACTCCACGAAGAAGAAGATTGCGAAGTGGCAAACATGTGCTTCATGGCTTTAAGTGAAGATGAGGTAAGTATTCTAAACTATGATCCTAAACTTTCATATGATGAATTACTTGAAGCATTTCAAAATTTACATGTGCAAGTTGATAAACAAAATTCAAAAATCAATGCTTTCAAAAAGAAGTCAAAAATCATTTTATCTCAATTAGAAGAGTTGGTGGAAATAAATGAAGCTTTAGAAAATGAAAATGAAATTTTAAAGCAAAAAGATTTTGAAAGTTTGGAAAGTCAAATACATTTTTTAAAACAACAAAATGATGATTATTAATTGTTCAAATCTATGTTGATGATATTTATTTTGGTGCTACTAATGTCTCTATGTGTGAGGAATTTTCCAAGTGCATGCAACAAGAATTTGAAATGAGCTTAATGGGAGAAATAAATTTCTTCCTTGGACTTCAAATCAAGCAATCAATAGATGGGATCTTCATTAATCAAGCTAAATACACAAGAGATCTTCTCAAGAAGTTTGTCATGGATAATTCAAGGACATATAACACACCTATGGGTACATTAACCAAGCTTGACAAAGATGAGAAAGGAAAAGATGTTGAGGTAACAAAATATCGAGGTATGATTGGCTCTCTTTTGTATTTAACTGCTAGTAGACCTGATATTATGTTTAGTGTGTGTATGTGTGCTAGATTTCAATCTTGTCCAAAGGAATCTCACCTTAAGGCTGTCAAAAGGATATTTAGATATCTTCTTGGAACCATAAATCTAGGTCTTTGGTATCCTAAGTGTGATAATTTTGATCTAATTAGTTATTCGGATGCGGACTTTGCTGGAAGTCTTCTTGATAGAAAGAGCACTAGTGGCTCTTGCCATTTTCTAGGACATGCATTAGTCTCATGGTTTAGTAGAAAACAAAATTCTGTTGCCTTATCAACCGCGGAAGCCGAGTATATTGCAGTAGGAAGTTGTTGTGCACAATCTCTTTGGATGAAACAAATTTTAAAAGATTATGGTGTGGTATTTGATCATATTCCCATCAAATGTGACAATACAAGTGCCATCAACATTTCAAAAAATCCCATACAACACTCTAGGACTAAGCATATAGAGATTAGACATCATTTTATTAGAGATCATGTGCAAAAAGGTAATATTTCTTTAGAATTTGTTCCCACCGATAAACAATTAGCCGATATATTTACTAAACCCCGTAGTCAAGATAGATTTAGCATAATTAGAAGAGAATTATGCATGTTGGATATGTCTTAATTTTGCTTTAATATGATAGCATATGTTAAGGGGGAGAATATATTTAGGGGGAGTAGTTAATTTGATTACATTTTTTTGATGATAACAAAAGGGGGAGAAATAGTTGGATTGCTTATATTCATAACAAGTGCCATTCTTTTTGCTTATTGTTGATTTTAATTTCATTCTTGATTTTAGATTATATTTTAAAGCAATCAATGGTTTGTCATCATCAAAAAGGGGGAGATTGTTAGCCCTAAGGCTACAAGATAATTTTGATGATAACAATACACATTGATTCATTGTGATTTACTAACATGTTTATTTATGTGCAAGAGTAATATCATTGAAATGATTGTAAAATCAAGAAGAGGCTATTAAAATGAAGTGTTGAAGCTAAGGAGAAGACTACATGTTAAAGGCACCAAAGTTTAAGAACAAGGATTGACTCAAGGAATATGACACATGAGCAATGTTCAATCAATTGGTCATATATATCTCTAAAAATATCCAAATAACGTAATTCTTGAGCCTTTGGAAAGCTTACTCAATTTATAACATTTCATATGTTTTAATAAAATTCAAATTTCAAGTGCAAGGTTGTCCAAATCATCATGCAAGTTGGAAGACAAATGGAAGCAGCTGACATGAGCACCAAATACTCCTTTGGATATATCTTGAGCTAGAAAAATCAAAATGACTTGATTCTTGTGGCATTGGAAAGATGACTTAATGAGGAACATTTTATATGTTTTGAAAAAATTCAAATGTCAAGCAGAAAGCCGACATAATTGACATGCAATTCGGTGGACTGACACAAAGAAGAAAAATCAACTCACATGAGCACCGAATGGTGTTTTGGCCATATCTTAAGATAGAGATATCCAAATGTTTTGATTCTTAATGTTTTCGAAAGAGTATTCAAATATGCAGATCTTTCATGTTTTGAAGAAATTCAAATTTCAAACGGAAGGCTGACAGAATTATCATTCAATTTGGTGGACTGACACAAGAAAGAAAAATCAAGTCACATGAGCACCGAATGGTTTTTTAGCTATATCTTGAGCTACAGATATCTAAATGACTTGATTCTTAATGAGTTGGAAAGCTTATTCAAATGTAAAAATCTTTTATGTTTTGCAGATTTTCAAATTTCAAACGGAACATTGACAAAAATGGAAGACAAGATTACAGTTTTTATGGTGGGCAGAAAAGTTGGAGTTGGTGTCTTCACTTGATTAAGTTCATCTCATTTGCCTATAAAAGGAGCCATTCTCCCATGCATTCAAAAAGTGCAAGAGAAGCATTTTATCAAGCAAAAAAGTCAAGAGAAATATCAAGTTTATAGAGCTTTTATATTCTTTATCTACTCTTTGAAGAGAGTTGTACTTTTGTTATAAAAACTTTTCTTTGTTCTTATATTGTGTGAGAGTGAGATCTTCTTGTAAAGGATAAAAGATATCCTTGAGAGAACTCTTTCCTTGGTGAGGTTGTTCATCAAGAAGAACTCTTGGTGTGGTGTTATCAAGAGTTTGAAGAAAAAGTCTTGGTGAGGTTGCTCATCAAGCAAGTTGTAAAGATTTCTACAACTTAGTGGAAAGCTTAGCTCGTGGAGCTAGGAGCCCGTGGACGTAGGCAAGGTTTGCCGAACCACGTAAAGTGAGTTTGCACTCTCTCTATCCCTTTCCTCTTTACATTTACTTGCACTTGTGATTGTTCATCATTATTATTCTTTTGATTGCATCTTTGATAAATTCTAATTTCATCTTCTTCACCTTTATTTTCAAAGAAAGAGTGAACTAATTTTGATCTTTCAAGAAAAGTTTTCTAAATCCGTTTTGATAAATAAAAACCCAATTCACTCCCCCTCTTGGGTTGCCATACCTGGGTCAACATGATGTTTTGAAAGCAGTTCGGTAAGCCCAGAGTGCATCATTAAGTCTTAAATACCAATCTTTACGAGTTGGGTTAACCGTTTTTTCTAAGATCTGTTTTATCTCCCTATTAGCTAATTCAACTTGTCCACTTGTTTGTGGGTGATAAGGTGTAGAAATTTTATGGGTTATTCTATATTTCTTCATTAAAGTTTCAAATGGTTTGTTACAAAAATGTGTACCCCCATCACTAATAATGGCTCGATGAATTCCAAATCTACTTAAGATATTCTCCTTCAAGAATTTGACAACTGTTTTGTGATCATTGTTTCGACATGGAATTGCCTCGACCCATTTTGAAACATAGTCCACTGCAACAATGATGTACACAAAACCAAATGACGGTGGAAAGTGTCCCATAAAATCAATACCCCAACAGTCAAAGATTTCAACAACAAGAATGGGATTTAAAGGCATCATGTTTCTTTTTGAAATGGATCCCAATTTTTGACAATTTTCACACGTTTTGCAAAATGCATGTGCATCTTTAAATAAGGTGGGCCAATAAAATCCACATTGCAATATTTTAGCAGCTGTTTTTCTAGACGAAAAATGTCCTCCACATGCTTCAGAATGACAAAAGATAATGACACTACTTACCTCATTGTCAGGTATGTATCTTCTTATTATTTGGTTCAGACAATATTTGAAAAGATATGGGTCATCCCAATAAAAATTTTTCATCTCGATTAAAAATTTTCTTTTATCTTGAGCATTCCAATGAGGTGGCATTTTCCCTGTCACAAGAAAATTTATAATGTTAGCAAACCAAGGTACAGTAGCAAAGGAAAATAAAAATTCATCAGTAAAAGAATCATTGATAGGTGAAGTTTCAATTAATGTCTCAGTCATTAGTCTTGAAAGATGATCAGCAACGACATTTTCGACTCCTTTCTTATCCTTTATTGTGATGTTGAATTCTTGGAGCAATAAGATCCACCGTATCAATCTAGGTTTTGCATCCTGTTTAGACATTAAATATCTTACAGCTGCATGGTCAGTGTAAACAATTGCGGGAGAACCAATTAAATAAGAACGAAATTTGTCCAATGCAAATACAACTGTAAGTAGTTCTTTTTCAGTTGTTGTGTAATTCATTTGCGCATCATTTAAAGTCCTACTTGCATAGTATATGACATAAGGCTTACCTTCTTTTCTTTGTCCTAAGACAGCACCAACGGCATAGTCACTTGCATCACACATCAATTCAAAAAGTAAAGACCAATCAGGAGATTGCATAATTGGAGCAGTGTTAAAAGTCTAATTAATTTATCAAAGGCATTTTGACATTCTTGAGTCCATTCAAACGAAGTGTCTTTTATTAAGAGGTTACAAAGAGGTTTAGATATAGCACTGAAATTTCTTATGAACCTCCTATAAAATCCAGCATGCCCTAAGAATGAACGAACCTCTTTGACGGTTTTTGGTGGAGGCAAATGGGAAATTAATTCCACTTTTGCTTTGTCCACTTCAATTCCCTTAGAAGACACGACATGGCCTAAGACAATTCCCGAAGTGACCATATAATGGCATTTTTCTGCACACCTTTTTAGGACTCTTTCTAAATTTTCAAGACAATTATCAAAAGAGTTTCCAAAGACAGTTAAATCATCCATGAAAACTTCTAAATAATGCTCAACCATGTCATTGAAAATGCTTAACATGCATCTTTGAAAAGTGGTTGGGGCATTACAAAGTCCAAAAGGCATTCTCCTAAATGCAAAAGTGCCGAAGGGCCACGTGAATATGGTCTTTTCTTGGTCTTCCAGTGCAATGGGAATTTGATAATAGCCTGAGTATCCATCAAGAAAGTAGTAGTATGGGTGTCCTGCTACTCTTTCAAGAATTTGCTCAAGGAAAGGTAAAGGAAAATGGTCTTTTCTAGTGATAACATTTAATTTTCTATAATCAATGCACATCCTCCAACTAGATGAGACTCAAGTTGGCAATGATTCCGCCTTTTCATTTTTAACTACTGTAATGCTAGATTTCTTAGGTACTACTTGTGTAGGGCTTACCCACTTGCTATCAGAAATAGGGTAAATAATTCCCACATCAAGTAGTTTAAGAACTTCAGCCCTAATAACCTCTTTCATATGTGGATTTAATCTTCTTTGAGGTTGTTGGGATGTTTTGGCATTTTCCTCTAAATGTATTCTATGTGTGCAAATTAAGGGGTTAATGCCTTTTCTATCTTTTAAAGTCCACCGATTGCATTTTTATGCCTTTTAAGCACTTCTATCAACTTACCTTGTTGCTCGCATGTGAGGGATGAAGAAATTACCACTGGATATGTCTGATTCTCTCCAAGATATGCATATTTCAGTCCTTCAGGTAAGGGCTTCAATTCCAACTTGGGAGCTTCATCTTCCTTGCTTTCATTCATATGCCCAAATTCTTCAAATCTTGATTTTGAGCCTTTTTCCATCACCTGTGCACAATCCAATGAAGAACATATATCAGAAAGATCAGACTCTAGTTCCATGCTTGATTCTAATGAATTCACTAGACAAGTTTCCAAAGGATCAGAAGAACTCCCTGTTGACCCAGGTATGGCAACCCAAGAGGGGGGGTGAATTGGGTTTTTATTTATCAAAACGGATTTAGAAAACTTTTCTTGAAAATCAAAATGATTTAACTCTTTCTTTAAGAATATAGGTGAAGAAGATGAAAATAGAATGCAATCAAGAGAATAGAAATGAAGAACAATCACAAGCGCAAGTTAATGTAAAGAGTAGGGATAGAGAGAGTGCAAACTCGATGTACGTGGTTCGGCAAACCTTGCCTACGTCCACGTGCTCTTAGCTCCACGAGCTAAGCTTTCCACTAAGTTGTAGAAATCTTTACAACTTGCTTGATGAACAACCTCACCAAGACTTTTTTCTTCCAACTCTTGATAACACCACACCAAGAGTTCTTCTTGATGAACAACCTCACCAAGGCAACTTCCTTCAACCCTTGATAACACCACACCAAGAGTTCTTCTTGATGAACAACCTCACCAAGCCAACTTCCTTCAACTCTTGATAACACCACACCAAGAGTTCTTCTTGATGAACAACCTCACCAAGGAAACTTCCTTCAACTCTTGATAACACCACACCAAAAGTTCTTCTTGATGAACAAACTCACCAAGGAAAGAGTTCTCTCAAGGATAACTTTTATCCTTTACAAGAAGATCTCACTCTCAACACAATACAAGAACAAAGAAAATTTTTACAACAAAAGTACAACTCTCTTCAAAGAGTAGATAAAGAATATAAAAGCTCTCTAGACTTGATATTTCTCTTTTTTTTGCTTTGATAAAATGCTTATCTTGCTCTTCTTGAATGCATGGGAGAAGGGCTCCTTTTATAGGCAAATGTGATGAACTTAGTCAAGTGAAGACACCAACTCCAAATTTTTTGCCCACCATAAAAACCGTAATCTTGTCTTCCATTTTTTTCAATGTTTCGTTTGAAATTTGAAAATATTCAAAACATAAAAGATTTTCACATTTGAATAAGCTTTCCAACGCATTAAGAATCAAGTCATTTGGATATCTGTATCTCAAGATATGGCCAAAACACCATTCGGTGCTCATGTGACTTGATTTTTCTTTCTTGTGTCAGTCCACCAAATTGAATGATAATTCTGTCAGCCTTTCGTTTGAAATTTGAATTTCTTCAAACATAAAAGATTTGCATATTTGAATAAGCTTTCCAAAACATTAAGAATCAAAGCATTTGGATATCTCTATCTTAAGATATAGCCAAAAAACCATTCGGTGCTCATGTGAGTTGATTTTTCTTCTTTGTGTCAGTCCACCGAATTGCATGTCAATTATGTCGGCTTTCTGTTTGAAATTTGAATTTTTTTAAAACATATGAAATGTTCTTCATTAAGTCATCTTTCCAATTCCGTAAGAATCAAGTCATTTTGATTTTTCTAGCTCAAGATATGTCCAAAGGAGTATTCGGTGCTCATGTCAGCTGCTTCCATTTGTCTTTCAACTTGCAAGATGATTTGGACAACCTTGCACTTAAAATTTGAATTTCATTAAAACATATGAAATGTTATAAATTGAGTAATCTTTCCAAAGGCTCAATAATCACATCATTTGGATATTTGTAGAGATATATATGACCAATTGATTAAACATTGCTCATATGTCACATTCCTTGAGTCAATCCTTGTTCTTAAACTTTGGTGCCTTTAACATGTAGTCTTCTCCTTAGCTTCAACACTTCATTTTATTAAGCATCTTCTTGATTTTAAAATTATTTCAATGATCTTACTCTTGCACATAAATAAACATGTTAGTAAATCTCAATTAATCAATGTGTATTGTTATCATTAAAATTATCATGTAGCCTTAGGGCTAACAATCTCCCCTTTTTGATGATGACAAACCATTGATTGCTTTAAAATATAATCTAAAATCAAGAATGAAAATAAAATCAACAATAAGCAAAAAGAATGGCTCTTGTTATGAATATAAGCAATCCAACTATTTCTCCCCCTTTTGTTATCATCAAAAAGATGTAATCAAATTAACTACTCCCCCTAAATATATTCTTCCCCTTAACATATGCTACCATTCAAAGATTATCATATTAAGCAAAATTAAGACATATCCAACATGCTTAATTCTCTTCTAATTATGCAAAATCTATCTTGACTAAGGGGTTTAGTAAATATATTGGCTAATTGTTTATCGGTGGGAACAAATTCTAACAAAATATTTCCTTTTTGCACATGATCTCTAATAAAATGATGTCTAATCTCTATATGTTTAGTCCTAGAGTGTTGTATGGGATTTTTGAAATAGTTGATGGCACTTGTATTGTCAATTTGATGGGATATGATCGAATTCCACACCATAATTTTAAATTTGTTTCATCCAAAGAGATTGTGCACAACAACTTCCTACTGCAATATACTCGGCTTCCGCGGTTGATAAGGCAACAGAATTTTGTTTTCTACTAAACCATGAGACTAATGCATGTCCTAGAAAATGGCAAGAGCCACTATTGCTCTTTCTATCAAGAAGACTTCCAGCAAAGTCCGCATCGGAATAACTAATTAGATCAAAATTATCACACTTAGGTTACCAAAGACCTAGATTTATGGTTCCAAGAAGATATCTAAATATCCTTTTGACAGCCTTAAGGTGAGATTCTTTTGGACAAGATTGAAATCTAGCACACATACACACACTAAACATAATATCAGGTCTACTAGCAGTTAAATACAAAAGAGAGCCAATCATACTTCGATATTTTGTTACCTCAACATCTTTTCCTTTCTCATCTTTGTCAAGCTTGGTTAATGTACCCATCTATTGATTGCTTGATTTGAAGTCCAAGGAAGAAATTTATGTCCTTGAATTATCCATGCCAAACTTCTTGAGAAGATCTCTTGTGTATTTAGCTTGATTAATGAAGATCCCATCTATTGATTGCTTGATTTGAAGTCCAAGGAAGAAATTTAATTCTCCCATTAAGCTCATTTTCAAATTCTTGTTGCATGCACTTAGAAAATTCCTCACACATAGAGACATTAGTAGCACCAAATATAATATCATCAACATAGATTTGAACAATTAATAAATCATCATTTTTTGTTTTAACAAAAAGAGTAGGATCAACTTTTTTCATTTCGAAACCATTATCAATGAGAAATTTGCTCAATCTATCATACCATGCTCTTGGTGCTTGTTTCAAGCCATAAAGTGCCTTTTTGAGTTTGAAAACATAGTTTGGAAAATCATGATTTTGAAAACCAAGAGGTTGCTCTACATATACTTCCTCCATAATGTAACCATTTAAAAATGCACTTTTTACATCCATTTGATATAATGTAAAATTTTTATAACATGCAAATGCACACAACATTCTAATTGATTCTAATCTAGCAACCGGTGCAAAGTTCTTCCTCATAATCAATACCTTCTCTTGATTGTATCCTTGAGCAACAGTCCTAGCTTTGTTTTCTAATAATGTGGTATTTTCATCTAAATTATTTATAAATCCATTTAGTGCCTATAATAGAGGATTTTTGGGTCTAGGACTATTCCAAACTGATTTTCTCTCAATGGATCATTCTTCTTGCATACAAAATCCAACTTCGTCATTTTCGGCTTCTTTAAAAGTTTTTGGTTCAAATTGAGAGACAAAATCAAAATGATTACAAAAGTTCCTAAAAGAAGATCTAGTTCTCATACCTTGTGATGGTTCACCAATAATAAGATCTTAGGATGAGCTTTTGTATACCTCCATTCCTTTGGTAATTCTTGGGAAGAATCATTTACTTCCTCAAGCTTTTCTTGGTGAAGTTGTAATTCATCTTGACTCTTTTCATCAAGCCTTGATTCCTTGATTTGCCTTTCTACCTCAACAATATCATCATCTAAATTCTTTGAAGAAATAACATTAGTTTTATCAAATTCAACATGCATAGATTCTTCAATAGTAAGAGTCTTTTTGTTAAAAACTCTATATGCTTTACTATGGTTGGAGTAGCCAACAAAAATTCCAACATCGGCTTTTGCATCAATTTTCCAAGGTTATCCTTGGTGTTTAAAATAAAACATTTACATCCAAAAACTTTAAAAAATCTAATGTTGGGTTTTCTTCCTTTCCAAAGTTCATAAGGAGTTTTCTTTATTAAAGCTCTAATATGTACTCTATTGATTATAAAGCATGCGGTATTAACGGCTTCGGCCCAAAAATATTTTGGCAAATTATTTTCAAGTAACATGGTCCTAACCATTTCTTGGATAGTCTTATTTTTCCTCTCAACAACACCATTTTGTTGTGGAGTTCTAGGTGAGGAAAAATTATGTTCAAAACCATTTTCATCACAAAGATTTTCAAATGCAACATTGTCTACTTCACCACCATGATCACTCTTAATGGACACAATAGAATATCCTTTTTGATTTTGGACTCTTTTTGCAAATTTTGAAAAAGCTTGTATGGCCTCATTTTTAGTTTTCAAGAATAATACCCAAGTGAATCTTGAATAATCATCCACAATAACAAAACATAATACTTTCCACCAAGGCTTTGAGTTCTTGATGGTCCAAATAAATCCAAATGAAGTAATTGTAGAGGTTTATTTGTTGAAATAAATTTCTTTTGTTTAAAAGAAGTTCTCACTTGTTTTCCCAATTGACAAGCATCACAAATCTTATCCTTTTCAAATTTTATTTTTGGAAGACCATCAACTAAATCATTTTTAGAAATTTTTGAAATTGTGTCCATGCTAGCATGACCTAACCTTCTATGCCATAACCAGGCATCATGATTAACACTGAAACAATTTTCTACATGATCATTAACATCAATATCAATTGTATATTACAAACAAATAATGTCTTATTATTACTAACATCCTTAATCACACATCTATTAGGCTCAAAAGCAACAAAATACCCCTTATCACACAATTGACTAATGCTAATAAAATCATGTTTCAAACCATGAACAAGCAAAACATCTTTAATAATAGGTGAAGAAGGGTTACCAATATCACCATGTCCGATTACCCTTCCTTTGGCATCATCACCGAAGGTCATATATCCTCCTTTCTTCATAATTAATCTTGAGAATTTGGAGGCATCTCCGGTCATATGCCTTGAGCATCCACTATCTAAGTACCACTTGTGTTTGCCACTCCTTTGTCTCTACAATCAACATTCAAAGAGTAACTCTTTGGTACCCAAAAGTTCTTGGGTTCTTGGGGGTTAGTTATGGTACTTTTTAGAACCCATATTTGTTTCAAATTAGGATTTCTCTTAATGTAGCAAGAATGAACTTTGTGCCCTTTTCTTCCACAATAAGTACATGAATGATTAGGATTATTCCTAGAAGATGCATGAGCAAAATAATTTTTAAAATACTTTTGATTTTTATGAGTTTTATATCCTAAACTTCTTTTATCAAAAACACACCTTTGGTTTTGTAACATAGAATTCAAATTTTTTATGCTTTTTGTAAAACTATCAACAATATTTCTTAAGTCATTATTTTCCTTTTTCAAAATAACATTTTCTTTCTCTAATTTATCAAAATCCTTTTGTTTTAAAATCTCATTTTCAGTTTTTAATAAATGTATTTGATTTTCCAAACTTTCAAAATCTTTTTTCCTTAAAATTTCATTTTCATTTTCTAAAGCTTCATTTGTTTCCAACAACTCTTCTAATTGTGTTAACATGATTTTTGACTTCTTTTTGAAAGCATTGATTTTTGAATTTTGTTTATCAACTTGCCGGGTAAATTTTGGAATGCGTCAAGTATTCGTCATATGAAAGTTTAGGATCATAGTTTAGAATACTTACCTCATCTTCACTTAAAGCCATGAAGCACATTTTTGCCACTTCGCAATCTTCTTCTTCGGTGGAGCTAGCTTCACTATCATCCCAATTTGTGGCTTTCATTGCTTTGGATTTCTTGTTTTGACTCTTGAAGTAAGGACAATCTATCTTTACATGTCCCGATTTCTTGCACTCGTAGCAAATTACTTGATCATTTTTCTTATCTTGCTTTGAGTTTTGCCCTTTGTACTCCCTTCTAGAATTCTTCTTGAATCCTTGGTTTCTTCTAATCATCCTTTTTAGCTTTCTTATGATGAATGCAAGATTTTCATCATCTCCTTCATTGTCTGACTCATCATCTTCTTTTGTTGAAGATTTGAAAGCGATATTTTTCTTTTTCTTGAAATCTTCTTCATTCTCCTTCAGGTGATTTCATGAGTCATGAGAGAACCCATAAGTTCTTCTAATGGTAGTTTGGTGAGGTCCTTTGCTTCTTGAATTGCCCTCACCTTTGGCTCCCAAGATTTTGGTAGACACCTAAGAATTTTTCTCACCATTTCAACATTAGAATAAGATTTATCAAGAGATTTCAAACTATTAATAATATCCGTAAATCTAGTAAACATTTCAGAAATTGATTCATCCGATTTCATCTTAAAAAGCTCATAACTATGAACTATCATACTAATTTTTGATTCTTTAACTTGACTAGTTCCTTCATGAGTTACTTCAAGTGTGTGCCATATTTCTTGTGCCGTAGAACAAGTAGATATTCTATTAAACTCATTTCTATCTAGAGCATAATATAACACATTCATAGCTTAGCATTCAAACTCAATTTCTTTTTATCATCTTCACTAAACTCTTTAGGTTCTTTAAGTATGCATTCCCCATTTTCAATTT